>BGKB01000192.1:0-129513 GCA_003116975.1 Aurantiochytrium sp. KH105
CAGTGTTGGAGTGGTGTCGGGCGTCCGGCGCAACTCTGATATGATGTTGGAGTGAGTATCAAGCTTTTTAGGATACGTAGAGCGGTGGTGTGTGAATTTATGTTCGCCTGAGGCCTTGTTAGAGTAGAGTAGCTTTGCCGAACCTTTTTCCGCAACGTAATCTTCCGCGATGCCACTTGCCGCGTTTCAACTTGCTACTCAGAAAGTTGCTGCAATTCAGTCATTTCATGCGGCTGAAAATGTCCTCCAAGCCACTCGCAGCTTCGGATTAAAATAAATTCTGTTGGGTTTTCATTTCACGCTTTCAGGCTCCAAGTATTCACTTCTATCATATCTCACGTCTTCCTTCATTTGCTGCCAGCGCGTGTGTGCGATAAGTAAGGCGAAAGCTCGCTTGTGCACCGCGCGCCACGCGTAGAGAGTTTGGCTGTGGGGACGCCTATGAGCTCCCTCGCGCGCCGCCAACTAACCGTCGGTGGCTCATAAGCGATTCCAGGTGAGTCATGATTTCACGTTTCTGCACAGCACCCCAGCAGAGAAAGAAAGCCAAGTTCGGCTCGCGAGTGCAGCGAAAAGTACTAGTTTTCCGAACTTAGCCAGCATACACACTCTGATAGGCCTTGAGGACACGCGCTTGCAATCGTGAAAAGATCGTTTGTGTGCTTCTGGCTCTTTCTTATTTGGAGATGTTTTCCTGCGAATAGCGATGTCATGATCTCTGAATGCATTGGCGCGATGAGACGGCCGTGTGCGAGCGCGTGCAAGCAAGGAAGTGAACTCGCCGTGCACAGGCGACTTGAGCGCCTGCGACTCTGCGAAAACTCGTAAGTGACAAGGTTGACTGCGGATTTTAGCTCAGGTGTAAGGCGTATGATAAAAAAAAGGCAATGAGCAATCGCTCCGGGATTGGTCACTTCAGTTTGTTTTCCACTAGGCCTATCTTGCGTCTGATCTTCATGAAAGTTGCGTGCTCTTCAATGATGGATATCGTAGCCCCCGAGCGAGGGCGACAAAATGATTCCAGGTGCTGCAAGCTGAGTGTGTCTTGACCAGCGAACCACGCGTGGAACTTTCAAAGGAGCACGATTTCGTCCTGCTCGTCAATCATCATGCAGAACAATATGTATCCAATGAGCAAGGCGACACGTGGTGAATAGAGTACCAGACCCTTCTCAACCTCACGCAAGATTCGAGGGTCAATGTTCAAGCAAGACGCGTTGAATTCGGGTAGTATCCGGAAACGCGGAAAGCTTGTCGTGGTGAGTCGACCCTTCAATTCTGTGCCCGCAATCCTGTCGCGAGTTTTATTCATGGTTGACATGGTCACTGGCGCGTTGACGACAGGGGTTTGCGCTTGTATGGTCGTACGTTGTCTCGCTTGGACGCTGATTATAGCGTGAATCGAATCGAATCAGCGACGAAGATCTGGTTTCGTTGCTTGTTCTCCCATCTCGTTCAAAACGAGCATGCCGGGCGCAAAGAAAGTATACTATGTTGTGACCATTTAGGAGACCGAAAGCCTCTGGTATTGAATGGAGATCTTGCAACGAACAACGGAGATCTTGCAAGGAGCACCGAACAACACACGATGCGACCTGGATTATTTCTTTTGAGCAGCATCGCGAGATATTAGCAATAAATAAGCGGGTCTGCTTGCGCTCATAATCGCTTGTAATCGTTTGCTCTTATACCAGGCACCAATTTCTTCCCGCGAATCAACAAAGGAGCAACTCATTTCCGTATTCATGCTGCCAATTCTAGGTCTTGGTGAGAGAGACGCCAGATTCATTCTAGCAGGGGCTCAAGTCTCTCAGAGATCTTACTAACGTGCCGTGACACGCGTACAATGGCGACTGGAAATGCCGAAGCATGAGGCAGGCTGGGCTTGCAGCCAAGCACGACGCATACAAGCTGGATCGCTTCAAGGAAAGACGGAGCCGTTTGCTCGTTCTGATTCGTTGACAAGCAATCAGAAATTTATCATCTAAGTGGAATGAATGTATGCTGCACGCAAGCACTTAGCAGATCGGGATCGCTTTTGTACGGCGAAATCACTTACTTCGCCGCCGGAAGGCCATGGGGAAAGCCAGAACACTCTTCGTTGCCTCCAACCGGGCATAGGTGGCTGGACGCACGGGCCAGCGCTCGCGCCTCTTCCTCTTCGCGCTCCAGTTCAGCCCGGATCTTGGCTTCGGTGAGAGTCCGTGCATGCATGATTTTAGACGGTGCCATCAGACACTCACTCGGGTATTGTCTGCCGGAATTATTAGCCGCCAATCATACGTGTCATTTCTTACCTCGGCGTGTATCGGAGAGCTGGGCTCACTAGTATACCTTTTCATCCGTGCAGATGTCTTGTTTGGGAAACACCTATTTGTGCCAACCTTCAACCCTTCAACGTCTCAAGCTTCTAGCTAGCTAGCTTAATCGTCCGCAGCAGTAGGCACGGCTAGACATGACCAAGCATTGCGTCTCGAAACAGCAGCGCGGAAACCTAAGCCAGCCTTGATGAGAGATCAGAGTCAGAGGAAGCAGACGTGCGTCTGGGGCAGACGCATCCTTGGTTATTCCATCCTGCCGCTCCGTACGGCGAAGGACAGGCAGCGAGATGGCGCCATTTTCCGAAGATGCACTCAGTGCAGCAAGGGGAAGCACATGATCGAGACTGACTTCTTCACGATTAGGGCTCTCCGACTTCACAGTCAATGAAGGCAAACTTAACTTCACTGCTGGCAGCCCGTCCAGGCTGCCTGGCACGGATTACCATACTCCCTTCTCTTCTACATAGCTCTCGCCTGCCCTCTCTTGCGAAGGTTCGCCTCGCGTTGAGAGACGGGTGTGAGTGTAAATGTACCGGCACATGCATTCCTGCCTGGCCGTGCAATGCATAGCCGTGCATTGCAGTACATTCCAAGTTGCCCGCCGTGACTGTGTGTGATAGATGATCCCGTCGCGAGGGCTCGGCTCAACGCGACCTCCCTATTGGCGCAGCTATCGATCACTCTCTCTCTCTCAATCTCTCAAAAGGAAGCACCAGCCCCGCGGCCCCAACTCCGTGTCCGCGGCTCCGCATTGCATCGCATCCATCCGCGCATATCCCGATAATTTGTAAGTCAAACAATTGTTTGAATTAAGCTATAAATTTTAACAGGTTAAAAGGAGATTGAGTGCTTAAGTCAAACAATTGTTTGACTTAGGTCACCCTTTTCTTGTGTCTGTCTCTCGTGCTGCAGACGTCGGTCCACCTTAAGACCTGGTTTACTGGGTCCCCTGACACGCAGGCATTACGCTTGCAACGTCCCTCCAAGTAAGGTGGTTTGAAGCTCGTGAATTTCGGTGATTCGTGATCTTCAGTGATGGCACCTAACCACCAAACCGGCACGCGGAGGCAAAGAGCGAACGTTGTTGCAGTGCACGTGAGAAGGGTGGGTCACAGAGGTCGCGCATGGTGAGGTCCCTATGTCTGATGCCTCAAGTCATCAGCCTGGCCACCAGCCTGGCCACGACGTGAGCAGTACGACCGAGAGGCAACCTGATCATCGTCCCGAGACACGTTGAGCCAGGTCTCACGTTAGCGCGCAAGCACAACTTTGGGGGCGCGAGTTAAACAGTGCAGTGCATGCCACAAGTTTGGCCACCTACGGGTTACGAGTAGGGACTGCGATTTTTATTAGCATAGGTCTCGAAACGCAAGCTCGTCGCATGGTACCTTGCAAGATCCTGGTCGCTCGGCGCTGCAAAACAGCTTTCAGAGTAGCTCAAGTGCAACAGCCAGGAGCACTTCGNGAGCAACATTCAGAATCATGAGAGTACCAAGACAGCTCCAAATTGTGTTGTCTGTGGCAAAGGAGCCCGGACCCGTTGTACCTTTTGTAATGTCGTTCTGCATCGTCAGCTCCGCCATTCTGTCAATCAGGCTGTATCATGCTGGGACCAGTGGCACAGGAATCAATTCGTGAAGCGTAGAGATTATCAAAAGAAGGGTGGCCCAAGAAGCAACTCATCAGACTAAAAAGAGTTTAAAATTCTTTTTAACCGAATTCCCTCCTTTTCCCTATATAAATAAATAAGACAATTGTCTAACTTAGCCTATTTTCCCATTTTTTACCCCCCAAAAATATTTTCAATTGATAGGAAATTTGCCATATAATTCCTTAACTCAGACAATTGTCTAATTTTTATCAAATCATCGGGATATACGCTCCTTTGTTTCTGAAAAGAAGTCTTTCTCCCATCTTCTGCAGCTGCTGCTGGCGCCAGGCTCCGGCCCCAACTGCGGGCGGCCTCCTCATTTCCTATACCTTCCGTGCATTCATGCAGAGAGTGAGAGTCTGAGACAAATAGAAAGTTTAGGTGAAAGAAAGTGTCTCAGGTATACCTCTCGCTCCCTGCTCTCGTCTGGTCCCCGTCACAGCGGCACGAGTCGGAGGAAGCAGCTCGCTAGCTCTAATTAAAGATAACGTCGGCACGCCTGCAAAATACGGCGAGCAAGGTCGAACGTGATGGAGAGAGCTGAGCATGTTTCGAGCTCATGTTGCGACAACAGCAGCAGTCAACACGAAGAGAAAATCAAACGACGGAGTCTCTTGTACAGATAAGCCTTTTGAAGGGATAAGTCTTCTACTGCACAGCAAGTCTTCTTGCTCTTTTCCAAGGGAAAGAGGGATTGTAAAATGTCGAAGATCATCGCGGCGCTGGTTGGGGTCTTGGCGTTGGCTGCAGGCACTCAAGCAGACTACGTCCTTGACGACCTCTGTCTGTCGAATGAGTGTACCGGGACAGGCTCCGAGAGGGTCTGCATCTTCAGGTTTCAGCTCGACATCTTCGTCAGCGAGACCGGGTACTTTTTGGTCGAGGGATGCGAGGACAAGGGACACATGCCCACTCTTGGCATGGAGGCCAACGTCAAGTACATCTTTGACCAAAGCAATAAGACCACCTGGTTTCATCCGCTTGGTTTCGCCTATGCCCCGGACGGCGCTCTGAGCGGCAACGACGAGCTGGAAAAGGGCGTCGACCCTCCCGGCGGCACGACCTGCAACGAGACTCTTTCCTGCCAATACCCGCAGTACAAGCTCAACGGCGAGATTCTATGCGACGAGTACGATGAATTGACTGGTCTTTGCGCCGACGAAGAAGACTTTGGCCTCGACCAGTACGAAGGCGTTTGGTTCTCAGGTGGCCGTGACAACTGGATTGATGCCGGTAACTTCACCATCGAGGTCAACATCACGGATGACGCCACCAAGGAAATCTTCGCCTTTTGCCACATCCACAAATATATGTCCTTTCGCATCAAGATCCTCGACACGGAAACTCTGGCCATCCGGGCCCCGACCGACGAAATTGCCCTTGGATACGAGTACCATGAGGTCGAAGGTTTTGACGCTGGCTGTGGCACCTTTAACGTCTCCCAGTACCAGGGCCACGAGCAGTGTGGCGACCACGTCTTTCACTGCAACGGCGACGCCAACACCTTCAATGAGTGCATGGCTGCGATCAACTGCAAAATGATGACCGAGATGCGCACCTCTGGTAATTCTGATCCCACGGCGGAGTTCATGTACCAAATGATTCCTCATCATCAGAACGCTGTCAACATGGCCAAGATGCTCCTTCACTTCAACCCTGGCTCGCTCAAGTGCGGCACTTCGTACGACGGTCGCCGTCTCAGTGAGCTCGAGGGACCCGAACTTGCGTTGTACCAACTCGCTGCCACCAACGGCCGCCGTCTCGATGAATCCTTTTGTAATGACGACAACGATGAGGGTGGAACCCCCGCTGTCACGATGCTCTGGGAGATTGTTAATGGCCAGAATGCGCAAATCACCTTTATGCGCAGCTGGCTCGAAGACAACCTTGTCCCAGCCTACGACTGGTGTGAGGCCGAGGATGATAACTCGACGCTCGTGGCCGTCCTTGCTGGATGCCTCGCGGCCGCGGTCGTTGCCCCTGTCGCCGGATACCTCGTGTACAGGTACAAGTTCCGCAAGCCGACTGCCACAGTGTCAGCCGTCAAGACCATCTCTCCCTAACCAGACGTTCTCACGTATGGCTTGGTCCAATCCGCTCGAGCGTGCTCACTCGAGCTGTGCGCGACTTTGCTAATGTTAACGACGAACAAGAGAGGTACTTTTGCAATCAAAGGAATACATTTTATATCTCCATGGCTTTTGCTCCACCAATGCTTGCATTGTCAGCAGGAGATCCCTTTTGCAAATGATTCGCTACTGACGGCTTCGTTGTGAATGGAGCACAAAATGCTGGAGGCTGGTGCTCTTTTGGCGTCGACTGACGTTGCGCGGTGGGGATCTACGACGTTATCAAGGCGTATTGCAGCATTTGTTCCTCACTGTTCATACGAGGAGATAGAATGCTTAAGGCGAAGAAAGCAATTATAATTGTGCTAAGAGGCGCAGATAGATGGAAATGCCGGACGCTGAGATGACTAACAGTAAAGTACGTGGTAGCGCTTACAGAAGGAGTGGTAAAAGGTTTTCACGATTGCCTCCAGATCAACGAGTAGGTGTGTTGGCTGGTCCACATAACGTCACCGCGGCGGCTGTAAACTCGGTTCTTGCTCTCATGGTGATCCCGTTCCGTCTAGCGAGCTGTCTGCCCAAAGGCTAGATCGCAAGGAGCTCGTTCATTCCTTCGTTCCATTCGTTCATTGATTGGTTGGTTGGTTGGTTGATTGGTTGGTCGGATCGCTGGTTCATTCAATCTATCGCCTGTGAATTCACTCATCGTCCTTGATAAAGTGCGGCTGAATGAACTTATTCATGCTGAAGATGGTGACCTTTTCCTGTCCAAAAAGGTCGCGAAGGGTATCGTCGCAAATGATCTCACGCTTGTTGTCGGGATTTTGGAGTTCGTTCGCGCGGATATGTTCCCAAAGTTTTTTCGTAACAGCCGTGCGCGCTGCCGTCTCCTCATTCATAAATCTCTGCAAGGGCTCGCTGATTCGCAAAACCTTGCAGAAGCCACCGCCGCCCCCGCCCCCGCGACGCTTGCGCTTGACACCAGACTTGGTCTTCGGCTTGGAAGGTTTCGCCGTCTTGGGAAACGCCACTTCATCCTTGAGCTTCAGCTTGTAAGTATCAAAGGTGCGCTTGCCTTCATTCCAGGCCTTTTGCGAAATGACATGGCAGGTGAGGAGTTTATTCATGTTGAACATGGTAACCTGGTCACGCTGGAAGAGCTCTCTGAGCGCATCGTCACATCTGATCTCTCGCTTGTCATTGGGATTCTGAAGATCATGTTCCCGAATGTACTCCCAGAGCTTCTTTACGATCTGTGGGCGGGTCTCTGTTTCCACGCCGAGAAATTTGGCCAGCGGCTTAGAGAGCACGACTTGCGTCCGAGCGAGGCCACCACGGCGAGATTTGCCTGTTCCAGCGGCATCTGGCGAGGAGGAACTCGAGGCTTCTGACTCCGAGGAGTCATCATTACCATTTCTTTCGTTTATAACAGCTTGTATCGCATTCTTGAAGGCCTTCTTATCCACAGGCTGCCCCAGGGCCTTGCTGACGGCGGCTCGCGCTACTTTCAATTTGATGTCGTTGATATCTTCGAGCCCATCGAGATATTCATGGATAGGTTGTTTGAGCGCTTCCTCGGACGTGATGGTCTCTACGCCCGCATCCGATTCATTGGCCGCGCCTGTGGCCCCTTGCGAAGCTTCAGCATCCATGGCCGCGTTCCCGCGCCCGCAAAGCGACGCCGCTCGACCGCTTTCTGCGCGCGCTGTCCCGCCCGCTGCGCCGCCTGCTACGTTTTGTTGTGCTTTGCTGCTTCGCGTGGCGTTGCTTTGCTTTACTTTGCCTCTTCCCCTGCCGCTTTGTTGCTCCCTGCTTGACTCGCGCGCGCGAGCGCGAGCGCGCCGGAGCCCTCGCGCTGCACGCGGCCACGCGCGGCTTCTTTGTCTGCTGCTCCGCGCAGATCGCCCGCCTCGCTGTTTCGCCTTTATCTCTCTCTCTCCGCTCGGGCTCCTCTCTCTCTCCCTCACTCTCTCTCACCCTCCCTTTACTAGGCCTGACTCCCCCTCCTCTCTCTGTGTATTTTGCAGATAGATCTTACGGAAAGCTTTGGCATCTACGAATCGTCTGTGGAGCCATCCTCGACAGCCGCTCTGCTCTGACGCCAACAACATGCTCGGCGGGGAGAAAAGGAGCCAAGGTGCGCCAGCTTTAAATCTCGCCGGCGTTTGGACAACGCCACCGGCAAAAGTAGGCAGCAAAACTGCGAGAAAGCTCAAAAGATTGGATAAAATTAACCCTGTACTAGATGTAGAATCAAAATCATGGGTGGGGTCAAAGCAGCAGCATGCGAGCAGCATGCGAGCCGTTCATCCCTTCCTCTCTCATTACACGCCACGGCACGGCACGAGGCGACACACGGTTCAATACGACTGTTCTTCGCGCCATGTGGCGATCAAGTCAAGCGCTTGCAGCACGAACGGCGCCTTGCATTGTCCGAGGTATTTCATCTACAGCAGCATGAGCATGGATGCCAGTAAATACGTAAGTTATACATGAAGACCTGTCGTGGTACATGGCCTCTTTTTACCTACACTTCATCATGATATCCGTGCATCGTGAGCAAATTTTGTGTGTTTACACGGTCGCGGTCCATGTCCATCAATTTATCTGGCGACGAAAGGTGGGCAGATGGAAAGAGAGGAGGCATTTCAGGACATGAAGAACGAAAAAACCCGCCGCGTGCAGCCTTGAAGCATATTACGCCCATACGGAATGTAGCTCGCCATGAGCCAGAGATAACTAGAAAACTGGACAATGATTAGCACAAAGCAAAGGAGACCCATGTGCAGATATATGGCCGCCACAAAGGTGAGTACAAGCGTGGAAAGGTACAGAATGGCGGCCACGCGACGTGTCTCGTTGAAGAGAGTCTTGAAGAAGCGTGCAGGTCCCACGAAAAACATGCTCGAACCCATTGAAAGCACGTTTCCAATTGTGTACGGCAGCGCAAACTTCTCCGGTTTGAGCACGATCGAGGGAACAAAGAAACTCGAGGACAGACTCATTAACGTCCCGATTGCAAAGCAAAAGAGAAAGCCATATAGACGCGTCTCATAGCTCAGGTCTGCGCACATGGCCGTCACTTCTGCATCGACGTCCGTGGTTTCGGGCGTGACGCGCTCCGCGTCCTCGGCGCGAGAGAGGTTGAATGACGAGGGAAGCGACGAAAACACCGCCCAGCGACTGCTGCTCGTTCCGCTGCTCTCCCCGAGCTCGGGGTCCCCCTCCTCGACCAAGGTCGCGGCCTCGGCGCCATCGTCTCGTGAGCGCCCGAACAGCCACATGGTCCTTGTCAAGCTCACGCTTGCTGACTATACCTACAAGTGAAGCAAGTCTGCTGTGCCACGAGTTCCGCGCGTCGGGCTGTTCGTAAGGTCACCTCCTCACGACGCACGCTCGCGTTGTTGATCTCGCTGATGAGATCGAGCGAGAATGAGACTGGGATTGTCTCTGGTTGACGAAAAATGGTCGCGACCCGACGTCCAAATCAATCCGATTTTACAAACTACGTGCGACAACTGACAAGGCTCTTCCACGACTCGTAAAAGGTGTCCGGCACAGGAGAAAGACAGGAAGGAAAATCATAAGAGAAACCACGTGTAAGAGGACAAGGCGAGGGTGAGTGGCGAATGAATACATAAAGAACAAAAACTTGCGAAATTATCAAATCTAGGCCTGCCTACGTCGCCGATCTTGGAGATGCCTTACAAAAGCTGATTGATGCGACGAAGATCCGATACCTGATCCGACACAGCGCTTGAAACGCTGCGGACGTCGTCAATCTTTTGCTTCCAATCTACTTGATCCTCTTGTTGATCGTGGCTCGAGACTCCACGCTGTTGCGACTGTTGCGGCGGCTGCTGCTGCCTTGCTCGCGATGATCCCAGGTTATCCCGCGTTTTATCAGAGGCAATCTTCCGGCGGTCGAAAGTACCGGCTTCCGTGGGTCTCGAACGAGCATCCTCTTGGGCCGGCTCGTCGCTCGAGGCCAACCTACCCGAGGCGGCCCGCGACGGAGCCCGCGAGGGGACTGGCGAGGATTGGTTGCGAATTTCTTCTTGCAAGACTGCGAGGCGCTCTTCGTATTGAACGGCCATGGAACGCACAAAGCCATCTTCGGGGTTCGAACGAGAGCGCTGCAGCGTGGGCCGAAGGGCGAACTTGGCTTCAAGGCGCTCCTGGATGCGGCCCAGCGTCTGACGCAGCGACTCCCCGTCGCTGATGGCCTTGTTGTTGAGAAGATCATGGTCCAAAATCTCGGCAAGTTCAGGAATTGGGTCCACGCCGGTGCTCATCGTCTCCACTGCGGCGGCATCCGTGCCAACACTGACGACACTTGGCGATTCTTTGGTCTCTGTAACATCGTCAGTCTGGACTGCGGCATGAGCAACTTCGACAGGGCTCGACACGTCCGAAGCAACTGCACTTGCGCTCGCATCTTCTGTCTCAGTCGAGGCGTCTTGCTGAGAGACATGCGCCGTTTGAACGGCCACATCCTGCTGTTCATGAATGGACACCGAGGAGACAGCGCCGGCGGTTTCTGCTTCTCTGTCCTTTTCCAGCGATGCGTCATCCGTTTGCACTGCCGAGTCTTGCGTCGTACTCGTTGCTACAGGAAGGTTGTGAGCATCTTCATCAGGCTGAGAAACCTGTACGCCGGCGTCGAGCGCCGGTTGCTCGCGGAGTGTGGCTCTGGAATTGGGTTGGCTTGAGCTTCGTGATGGTCGTACAATTTTGATCTGAATGGCTTTGGCTACAGGAAGATCTTCGTCTTCAAGGTCTTTGTGTGAATAAGTAAAAGGGCCTTGTTCCACGGCGGCATGGGACTGCGCATCGCCTGTTGGCGGGTGTTCGATCGAAATTGGATGCACATCTTCTTTGCCTGTGGGCGTTTTTCCTTCGCTGTGCATAGCTTGCTCGTCGTTGAGTTCCATCTCCACAGAAGGCATATCGGTCTCAACGTCGGTGAAACCTTCGTCATCGGTATCATCCGCCTCGCCTGGCCCGCTCGCGGCATCGATATCGTCCGTGATTGAGGGCATGGAGGATTTGAGCTTGGGTGCCAGTTTCTCGAGCAGCTGGCGAGAAGCGCTTGTGGGGTTCAAGGAGACGGGTGCTGGAGGAGCGTTCCGCATACCGTTTTGCTTACGTGGCATCGGCATTGTCGGTGCAGAGACCGGCGAGGGCGGGCCCCGCCAATACTCGGGCATTGCAAAAGAGGATGTTGCAGATCTTGGTGAGGACAGAGCCGAGGTCCCCCCAAAGTACTCGTCGTCGTCAAGGAAGTGGCCTCGCGTGGAGACTGCAATGGGCTCTACCCCTGCTGGATGACGTCGTTCGCGCAGTCGCCTTCTCGAGTGCAGGAGGCGACGCACAGTCTCGCCATAGTCCGGTCCGCCATTGTGTTGTGGCGCGAGGGCATTGCCCAGGTCGAGCGAAGCAAAGCCTGCGAGCGAGCTCGCGTCAAGATCTCTGCCAGGAGGCTGACCGAGTCCGAGCGACCGCGCCTCGCCGTACCACGTCTGGCTGCCAGCCTCGTGCGGGTCGTCTTGCCAGTCCATGGTCAGCGAAATCAAACCAAATCAGACCGCGCGCGCCCGGACGATCGACGTCTGCTGCGGCTGGCTGACGCAGCTGAGCTCCCCAGCTCGCTGGCTGCCTCGGCTGCCTGCCTGCCGGCCTGCGCCCACCCGCGAGGTTGCTCGCCGAGCGCCTCGCGAGCAGTCAGGTCTGCTGTGCTGCGCGCGTGCCCTTCGCTCGAGCTCGCCTCTGCTCTCCTTCCTCGCGATTGGTATAGTCTATTGGTCTGCTAGGCCTGGCTAGGCCTGGCTAGGCCTGGCGGGGTCGAGTCTTTTTACTTCGTCGTGCACAAGCAGCCCTGCGGTGCTCTGCACTGCGTTGCCAGGCACGGACTGCCGCAGCGGTGCTCTGCGCTGCCGTGCGTGCTGTAGAGCGAGCGTGCAGAGAGAGAGAGGAAGGGCGGCCCCGAAGAACGACGAGAGACAAGCCCGTGCCGCCGTCTCCATCTCTCTGCGCGGCCTTGCTGCCGCGGCGGCTGGCCGAGCCTGCCTGCACGCGCCAAGCAGGCCAAAATGGATTTTCACTCAGACGCTGACTGTGAGCCTGCCTGCAGCAGCAGCTGCAGCTGCCTGCCTGGGCTAGCTCATCTATTCTGACCCATGAGATCCACAGCGACGATGAGGCGACGACGACGACGGTGATGCAGATGGATGGCCTCGCCAGCAGCAGCAGCAGCAGCAGCCACGCAGGGTGCCGGGAATGTGTCAGCCCGTGAATGAATCCAATCACAGTCAGTCAGTCTTTCTGAGAAAGTCACGCGGACTGCCGCTCGTTGAAAAGTTGAACTCGCGCCGCGAACGGTGTGCGGAGGTGGAGATCTGCCCTGCCCATCCCGGCAGCGCGTGGCACTCGGCATGGCCACGGAGGGAGGGTCCAAGACGGCCTCTTCGATGCGTGGAAGGCTACGTAGTCTTTAAAGAAAAGTTGGCCACATTTCCTTCGCTCCAGCTTCTTTCGAGATGGTGCGTCCTGGCTGCTGCAGAAACCGACCAGCCCTAGCCACAGTCTGTTTGTTCAGGCAGGCTGCGATGGATGGATGAGCCGCGCTCTCACAGTTCGTCGGAGCTAGGCCACACGAACCTTGGGACGCACGACCTCGTTCATTTGCTTTGACATGATGTTACTCGATGTGATGTGCTTGATTTGACCGCCCGACGGGACCAACGACGCCGGAGCTGGCAAAGCAATCGATCGTCCCCGCCTGCCGGGCGCACGAGGCCTCGAACTCATTTGCGATGATGATATATACAACCCTGGCAGCCCGAGACTGACCGACCACCGCCGCATGGACACACACACACACACATATACAGGGAGAGAGAGAGGTCGTGACCCACCGCACGGCGGGCGATGCGGCGGGCCTTGCAGATTGTACGACCGCTGCCATAGTGGCAATGCACCAAGTCGCGCGTGGGACCGACACGCGGGCACAGCGGCGCCCCAGCGCCTCCAAGTAATTGAAGAAATTCGAGGCGAGCAGAGAACGCAGAGTCGCACAATGGCGAGCGTTTCGCAAGCAAAGCGTCATCTCGGGCCGCGGTTGGTGCTGTACCACTGAGCCCCACGCCCACAAAATCCAAAGCAGAAAAGAGAACTTCACGGACTGTCCGCCGCACTCACTCGTCAGCCAGAAAGCTCGAATTTCAAGACCTTCCGACAGCTTAGCAAACTTCGAAAACCCGCCGCGGGCGCGCGGGTCCTCCACCACTCTGCGAAGAAGGCTTCGCGATTGCGAAGCAAGCAAGTAAGCAAGCAAGCAAGCACAACGAGAGCTCGAGCGCAGAGCAGCGCAGTGCAGTTCACCAATCCTCGTCATCATCATTATTAGAAAGAAACGCGCGGACCCTGCGGCCGTTGCGACGCCGCCTCTGGTCCAAACGCACACTAGCAAGACCGGCGCGCAGGAACAGCAACGGAGCACGCGTGAACACCACCACGGCCAGCGCATCAACATGGGGGCTTGCGTCTCTGCAAATGTGCAGAGCGTGCGCATGGCAGCACATGTGAAGAAGGGGCGGGACGCACACAGAGAAGTTGGCTCGATGAAACGTCACGATAGCAGTGGAACTACCTCGAGCGAAAGCACAGCGAGCTTTTCGCAAGCCTCCCAAGTCGCAGACGGCGCGAGACGTGGCATCAGCAGCATTGAAAGTACAAACGTAAAAGCTCGTCATCAAAAGCCTGCTCTCGATGCTTCGCAGGGCACTGATACACTGAGCTCGACGCCAATTCCTTGTCACACGCCTTGCCCCTCACCACGAACACGAACTCTATCCAATGAGGATTTCAGTCGTGTCGATGACGATGGTGGCGACAATCACGTCGAGACCATGGTCTCGGGGCGCTACGTTCAGGAGATTCCCTTTCCTCGACGCGACCCGCCTCCATCGCCAGCATCATCCGTCGTCTCGGAAAGAAAAGGGGCCACGGCTGAAACCACGACACAGAAACAAGCATCTGATCAGGATAAAGAGTCTCGCCAAGGCCGGTTAGTCTCGTTGTCAACCAAATCAGTTCCGCTACGGCTGAACAAGGCTCGTGCGGATAGCCTCCCCATTCGATTACATCACAATGAGAGCTCAAAGACTACATCAGCGGCAGCAGCAGCAGCGCAAGAGGAGATTGACGAGTTCCGGGATCGCCTCGCCCTGATGCGAAGGTTTTACTCATGGAAAGAGATCCCCCTCGACTTTTTCGTCGACTCGCACGTCACCATTGAGGGCTCTGCATCGTGCTCAAGAAGACGAAAGGCTACGCGGCGCGCATCATCGCATCGTCATCGCTCGAGTCGCAAGTCTCGCCAGCAGGAAACGTCTGTAGAGTCGTCTGCTTGTCAAAGCAAAACACACCATCACGTAGAGGCGAGTCCTCGCGGGGCATGTCCAAGTCCTAAACAACACAATTGCGTTGCGCAGCCAGCATAAAGTGATGATGAATGGCCATCATGATCATAAACGCAGCCACCCAGCCCCTTTACCCGTTCCCCCCCTCTTCCACTGGCTCATTTTCGTCGTCACCCCACAAGCAACACAATTATTGATCGCGCACTCGACTTGCACCATCTTTGATCTTTCTGAAAACTAATAATAGTCAATTTGACCTGAAATGTGACAAGTCCAAAGCAACTCCGTGAAGTCGCGCAGCCAGCATATAAGGTGATGAAGGACAGACAGTGTGCCTATGATTATAGGACCAAAAAGCCCTTGGCCTATTCCATTTTGCTTTCTTCTGATTGCCCTCCTGGCCAGCTCATTCTTTGCTATCCCAGTCAGCCTGACCATCGCGCGCTCATCTTCAGGCTCCTTCCTTCCATCCTCCCTTCCGAGACGCTTTGATAGGGACCCAACCGTGCCTCTGAAATCATATGGCTGTGGCTTTCTGCTGAGCGACCCCATCCTGTTTGTCGCTCGCGTCGCTCGCTCGCTCGCCACGTTGGTGAGTTCTAGCAGTTTACCTCCACACTGGACACCCATAGTATGTCTCCTCGCGGTTCTGTGCTCGACCGTTGCGCTCGCTGCCCCACGTGCCGCCGCCGCCTTCAAGTTCCCTGGCAACCACCACGAGCTTGTTATCCTATAACAACCATGAACCATGAACTTGGCCACCATGAACTTGAAGACGCCGCGTGCCACAGCGCCTCCGCCTCGCATGCCGCTGCCGGTCTGCTGGAGTCGCTGGGTAGCACAAGCCAGTCCTGACTGTGAGTGACTCGACGGCCAGCCATCCCAGGAGCCCCGCCCGCCCATCCAGGCCTGGCAGCGAGAGCGCAGAGGGCCTCGCTCGCTTCTGCCTCGAGAGGGAGGCGCGAAGGAGTGGGCTCGTCGGCGCCTGGCGTCTCCGTCTGACTGTCAGTGGTCGGTCTCTGTCAGTTTGCCTGTCTCTCTGGGGCCTCTGCTGCCTGGCTCCCCACGTCGTAACGAACAATTTCTCGCCGAGCAAAGGCGGCAAAGCGGGATTGCAGAAAACGACGCGAGGCCGCGTGTGAGGTGAGAGGGGCGGTGCGTCGCGCGAGGACCGTCGTCGCGCGTTGCTGTTGCTCAGCCTCAATCCTCGCGCCCTGGACTGGTGGGCCGGAGACGCGCGCGTAGGCAGAGCAGAGCAGAGCAGAGCAGAGCAGAGCAGAGCAGAGCAGAGCAGAGCAGCAGCAGAGGAGACGCAGCACGGAAGAAGAAAGAGGCCACGAGCAGGCCCGGACAGAAAGAACTCCGGCCCGCTCCACCGGCAAACGAGCAAAGAGGCAAGGAAGCAAACAAGCAAACACAAGAGCAGGCAGGCCTTGCAGAGCTCCTACAAAATACTAAAGATGGAGAACCAGGTGGGCGCGGCGAATGTGCGCACCGAAGAACATCCAAATCCTAGCTACGAGACAAACAAGCATGCCAAATCTCGCAAACATATCATCTCGAACGTTGACAATGACAAGATAAAGGTTTCAAGAAAGGCCCTAACCCCCAAAGCTTCCCTGACGCCCTCTACGCATGCTCGAGGCTCGCCGCTCGCCGTCTCAAGTCAGAAGTCTCCACGAGAAAAGACGGCAACGCATCGCGTTGCTGCAGAAGGAGAGCGCCAACACTCGCCTCTGGCGAACAGAGCTCTCGACGCCCGCACCGGCCCGCACACGCCCCCGCCCAAGTCTTCGACAGGATCACCATCTCTCCGAAAATCCTCCTCCGCATCCTCATCCTCTTCGTCGTCTTCGTCGTCTTCGTCTTCCACCAAAGGGGGCGCAAGCGTAAGGTACTATAATGTGAGTTCCCCTGTGCGGGACTACATTCGTGGCAAGACGTCGAAAGTATCGAGCCCAGTGTCGGTGCCGAGTCCGCCCTCGCTCGATAGTTCACCGCGCAGCTCACCGTTGAAAAACCAGTCGCAGCGTATCTCGCCGGGGTCATCAAAGTACACGAGTATCACCTCGCCTGTAGGTCAGTACATTCGAGGGCTCTCGCCCACGGTCCAGAGTCCGTCTCGACGCCCGAAGAGTGCAAGTGCTAAGCCCCTGCACTCTGCCTACGCGCATTCCCCACGGGTAACCTTGGGTTCGGTGCCAGCCTCGGCGCTCACGGTGTCACCATTTGCTCGCAACAGCAACACAAGGCCCAAGCCGTCACTTGCAAAAGTAGAATCGCCCATATCGAGCCCGCTGTTGACACCACGACAGCATGATGACGCACGCCTCTCTGGCAAGACTCGCTTGGACCGTCAAGAACTTTTGCTCTCACCGCAAGCTGTGTCACCAGCGCAAGAGGCCAAGGAGGACCATGCTGCAGAGGACACTCACGTTGTGATGAAGGTCCCTTCTCCATCGCCGTCGTCGTCTTCGTCGCACCAGCTTGCCAAGGGGACAAAGCCTGTGCTTGACCTTGCTCTTGAGGAGAGGCACGCACGACATCAATCTCAGCAAAAGGAGGCCGAACATGAGCGCATGGTCGCCACGCAGCGCCAACATGTGGCCCGTGTCATGGCCACATATGCCATTGCCCGGGGCCGCGCAAACGCCATGGGGATGCTGCGCACCCAAGCCAAGGCTGAAGCCAAACGTCGAGCCTCACTGGAGCCACCGGTCTGCTCGGAAGATCACGGGAGCTCCGTCACCTCGGATGCGGTAATGAAGGGCGCCATGCACGAGGTTGTGGACCACTTTGTGGCGTCTGACGAGTCGCACGAATCTGCGCCTGAGGAGTTGTTTGCAAAGCATCAGTCGCAGGTCCCGCCCATGGACCAAGACGAGCTCGTCGGATTGCTTTTTGTGAAAACTCCGGAAGATGCAGCAACTGCGGGGCTCTGCGCTTCTCGCCAACTGGACGCGAGGCCTGTCAGCCCGTACGAGTGCCAGCTCAGCCCCGACTCGGAGAACATCGATGAGGTGAGTACCTTGCTGGCAGAGTTGGAATGCACCACGCCGGGGTCTTGGGTGGTCGATAGCGTTGAGGCGCAATCAAAAGCTCGAGGCAGCAAGGCCATCGAGATCGAGGCCCAGGCAGGCCAGAACGAAGTCAAGGAGGAGGAGGCCGAGGTCCAGAAACAGGAAGAGGACGACGACGACGAGGAGGAAGGTCTTTTGTCTTGCCGCGAGCTCGCAATGCCCTCGTCCGCATTGAACCCGAAACGCATTCGTATCAGCGGCACGCTCAAACTCAAGCCATTGGCCCGTACCTTTTCTTCAGCAGGAGGGACCACGTCTGCAGCGTGGAAGGCGCATTGGGTCGTCGTTCATTTGAACTTTCTGTTCATCTACCGCACACAAGACTCGAAACGCCCGCTTGTCGTCGCCCTCCTGGACAGCGCCGAGGTGGAGCCCGTAGGCAATGACGCAAAGCGTTTCATGGTGCGAACTCGCGTGGGCCGCAAACTCTTTTTCGAGGCTGATTCGCCTCAAAACGCTGCACGCTGGCGCAAGGAGCTTGGGCAGAGTGGCTACGAGCACGTCCGGGCCGCTGTCGCTGCGGGATCTCCATTGGTTGGGAGGTCCTCTTCTTTATCAAACACGCTTGTGGTTCCGCCGCCGTCGCCTCGGGCAGTCTCTGGCTTTTCGTGGGATGGCGAGCTTTGCAGTTTTTCGCTTTGCGCTGTTCTTTGATACCAACGTCTGAACTTTGTAACCTTTTCCACTTTCTTTAACCATTTCATGCCCAACGATGACAGCGTCGATTGGATTGCTCTTCTCTTTTCTCTTTTCTTGTCTTTTCTTTTCGGACATGGTGCGTGTGCACTGACGGCCAGGCAGCCTCAGCCTGCAAACTCTTAACCCCCCTGCCCCCACAAAGCGCCGCGCCGCCGGTACGGCACAACGAGCTCTGGCCTCGCTCGCGGAGGCGTAGCAAAGCGGCGAGTGCAGGTGGCGCGCAAAGTGACGGAAGCATGGTTGTTCTCAGCGCGGACGAGCGGCGGAAGTGGGCAGAAGAGGGGTTTTGCGTGGTGGCGCCAGGACGCTTGCTCGACAATGCGCTTTGCACTCGCGTGCGCGCAGAGTGCCGGCGAACGGCGCAACAAGTAACAGCAGCGGCGACAACGCAAGACGGAGAAGATAGTGGCAAAACGCGCAAGATGCCCTTTGGGTCACAGGGCAAATTCGAGTTTCCCTCAACACAGGCCTCGTTGAACGAGGTTTTTCTTGCACCGGGGCTTCAGGACGCAGCGCGAGAGCTGCTCCAGACACGCGAAGTGCGTCTTACCCAGGGAGATGCCTGGTTCAAGTCTGGTGTTCATGAACCGGAAGGACCTGGATCACGCGCGCCTTATGCAAGCGTAGAGCAGCGTATGCACATGGACTTTCCAAATCACGATCTCAACCATCCCCCTCCGTTTGATGCGCCCGAGACGGTTGCCATCATTGTGTATTTAGACGACGCCGACGCATGCGACGGGAAAACCGGCGTTGTGCCGAGACGCGGGGCTTCTGACCCAGCATACGCCTGGCCGTACCGCATGCCAGGCGTAGGTGTCCACCCATGGATCAACGATCGCGCGCAAGCCGAGGCACATCTCGCTTCGAGCGACCCCGAACTGTATGCGGCACGGCAAGAACTCTACCGCCGGGAAGAGCTTGTGGACTATCGCATTGGCACAGTGCTGCTGTACCGACATGATCTATGGCACAGAGGCCGTCCTGTACGTCCCGGCGCTTCTCGGTTGGTGTGCAACCTTGTGTTCAAGAAGTCATCCACGGATCGCGTGAATGCCTGGAACACCGGCTTTGCACGATTCTTTTACAATATTAAACACGTGCTTGCCGGCGGAGACCTTTACCCTGAGCGACCCACTGTGGGTGCATTTGAGCGACTCTTTGTATCTTTGACACCTGCACAGCGTGCTGTTCTCGGCTTTCCTTGGCCGGGCGATTCCTACTGGACGCCAGAAACGCTCGTGGCTGCTGAAGCGCGCTGGGGCGTACTCGGCATGGACCTCTCCCCGTATATTGCTGCTCTTCCTACCAATCGTGATCGTCTTGAGAGTTATGCTCGTCTCTGAGAAGCATGTAGTCCCAGTTCTCGTCGAACTTCTTCTTATGTGAGCCGTGGGAACGTCCGCAACTTCTTTTTTCTTTGAATGAAAGAAATTGATGAACGAGGTTCATAGGCTACATGCCTTTGCGTGTGTACGTGTGTGGTATAGATTTGCCGTCTTGGAATTATTTAGGCTCGCCCTGTCACCTTGTTATCCAGTAGTTTGTTTCAAGATCTCTCTTGTAGGCCCCCTATTCTTTTTTTCTCGTCGCACTATGAGAAGCCTTTTCCTACTTTTGAAGCTCAAAATCCTTGAGCAAGCGTCCATGGCGATTGAGACTTGCGTTTGTCACTTTCAGTACCAGCGCTACGTTTTTCATTGAGCCAATCGTTCAAGTTCAAGTTGAAGTTCAAGTTGGGACGAATTTTACCGGCGAAAAACCTAGTCGCCAGACTCGGTCGGCCCAGACGAAAGCAAAATTTGAGCGCACGAGCGCGCACATGCGCGTTTGAGCGATGTCAAGCGAGGATGAAGGCGACGACAGCCCTGGGCAGCGTGCTGGCGTGAGCTGGCAACAACACACCCGGGAGCCCGTGCAGCGGTCTTTCCGGGTGCTCCCGGAAGGAGGGACGCTCGAGGTTCTGCGTCCATGTGGCGATCTCTACCGCCACGGCAAGGACGGCGACACCGGGAAAAGGAGAAAGACGCGCGGCGTTGCCTGCGACAGAGAGAACACTGACGTTGACGATGATGCACTTGCGCGTTCCATTCGCGAATCGATGCTCTCTGCAAGTGCCCAAGATGCACTGCAACGGCTACGAGGCGGACCGCGTGCAACAAAGGATGACAGCTTGCAAGCTCAATTTCACGCTGCAGTGCGCAAGTCGACGGCCCAGAGTCAGGACGACGAAGCTCTTTTGAGTCTTGTCCTCCGTGTCATGACGCGCTTCCAATCTCCTTCGAAGTCAGATCTCCTCACGAGTGACGGACTCGGTTCGACGCAGCGAATGATGTGTGAGGAAAAACATCCGGCAACATCTGACCGTGACGCGGAAACAGAGACGTATGAAAGCTCTGACTGCTTTGAAGACGTGTTTTTGGGAATGATGCAACATGTGAGCGCGTTTCCACAGGCGAGACGTGAAGGCGATGCAAGAGATCGCGAGTGTCTCGTGAAAGCTTTGCGCGAGGTCTTGCTTGACGCGAACTCTGTACTTTCCATTAAGGCGCGCTTCGCCGCTCTTCGTGCTACAAATGTTGGGTGCGATGGCGATGGCCTTTCTTGACGAATATTGCTGCCTTTCTGATCACTGAATGAGGCTTCAAACGTGAGAGGGACACATTTATGAATCTTTTGTTAAGGTGAATGCTGATGAGAACAGATGGGCAGCATATATGTCGAGCAAAGACTCCAAATGTGGCACAGGAGGACCAGATGCTTTTCGTATCGCGTGAACACGCATGTCTGGCAAATTATTCTGGGCAAAAATCATTTCGTAGCAATCGTTTTCATTAGTTTCGTATTTGGCATGTGGCCGAAGTATCGTAGTCTAGTATCCATCTTCGAGCTCATAGGCAGCAAGAGGAAAGTCTGGATAAGGTGATGGCATGTGTCGGCGTCGACGACGGTGAGCTGCCAAGGTTTTGGACAGCTGGGATTGTGGTTTGGGCCTTGCAAGTCGTTGCAGACGCTTGACAGTGTCAATGTGAACGGCGCGTTTGTCTTGCAAGGTTTGAATGTATTTGTTTAGCATGCGCTCCTTCGCTTCGCTGTATGCTTCTGGGAGCTCGTGACGAAGCCGCGCTTCGGCGTGCATCTCGGCCTCAAGTGCAGCAATTTGATCCTCAGCTTTGGTCATTTTCGTCACTGCAAGCTTGATGCGACGAAGAATGCTCGATGGATCATAATTCTCCTCTTGTCGGTCTCGGTGGTCGTCATCGTCAACGTCATCATCGTTTTCATCCTCTGTTGTACGTGGGTAGATTCGCTCGTTTCGGGTATCTTCGTCGCCATCGTCGTTGTCTTGGTAAAAATACGTTTCGCTGTCACGAGTGGCGCCTCGAGAGGGTGGATGCCGACTTCCCTTTCGCAGGGGAGCGCTCGGACTGTGATGCGAGATATGGGCGTTGCTGAGCGTTTCAGGGTTGCTGCGCTCGAACTTGCGAGTGCCCTCGAGATCTTCGTCAGTTTCGGCACGCAGCCAGCCGAGGAGGATATCGCCAAGTCGCGTCGAGCGGCAAAGGCGCACAAAGGCTGCTGGCGAGAGCACCGCGCCGAGCCCGGGATCTGCAAAGCGTTCAAAGGTGCGTCCCGCGTCGAAGACATCAATCTGGTCTCCAACGAGCGAAATCATGTGCTTGAACTGGGCTGGAGTGACGACATCTGAGGCGCGGTGGACGCTTCTCGCGCCGAATCTCTCAAAGAGTCTTCCCGCAACAAAATCCGTGCTGCCGCGGTTTTTAAAGGCGGCGCGGCGGTCCGCGTGGAGGTCAAAGAGGACCTGCAGGAAGGCCTCCTGGGAGAGTCCACTGGCCTTGCGGTGGCGCTCAAAGACGCGACCAGCGTCGAAGGCGCGTAGGTCCTCGTGTTCGAGATCCTCGTCGAGACTTGCATCTTGTGGAGGCGCGTCTGTGTCGCGCGTGTCGCGCGTGTCGCGCAGCCCGTGGCTCGTGAAATTTTCCATAGTGTCTGCGAGATCAATCAAGCTAGGGTTCGACTGGTGTTTTCAGGGGAGAGGCGGAAGGCACGGGCGCGGCTCGGGCGAGCAAACTGCTCGAGTCTGCTCTGCGCTTGCGGTGCTCTGCTCTGCGCTCGCAGTCCTCTGCGCTTGCGCTTGCGCTTGCGCTTGTGCTTGCGCTTGCGCTTGTGCTTGCGCTTGCGGTGCTCTCAGGCTATTTTGCAGGGCTCGTATACGCAGTCAAAGCAAGTGACTACATTTGGGTTGCTCACAACCGTCATCGCAGAACGTCTGCGGAACATCTCCGGCACCAGCATTGGCGATGTGTGTCCGGTGTTCCTCCTGTTCTTCCGGGAAATCCCGGCCGCCCTCCTTGACGCGCGGAATGTTCTTGCGAGCTGCTGCGGGGCGCGTCAGAGGCGGGTGCCCCCGCAGCGCTCGGACTTGTGTCGCCGCGGAAATCGCCACGAAAGCGCGCGGAATTGATCGTGCGAGGAATGCAGTAGTATAGTATCCTGTAGGGGCGCTTAGAGCTACTGGGCCTAGCCTAGGATGTTTGTGAGCTAGGCACTGCTACTGCTAGCGCCCTGACCCTCCGAGGCAGGTAACTAAAGGAGGCGACGGACCTCGGAGGAGGCAGCCGCGCCGAGGCCCGTCGCCTCCTCTGCATGCCTCCCTCCCTCCCTCTCTTCCTCCCTCCCTCGGCGCTTTGCCCGCGAGCTGCCAGCTTGCTTTCTCGCCTCGTAGCTTGCCGGGGCGTGCTGGAGGCGCGGCTGCCCTCGCATCGACCCGGCCAATGGCAAGTTGCGCGGTGCTTTCGCGGCGCTTCCGGCTCTGCTTTTTGTGGTCGCGCGCCTGCGAGGAGGCGACGGTGGAAAACGCGACACACGGGAGCGAGATGCCTCGCCTCTCTCTGCCGGCCGCCACTGTCCGCTGCAGATGCCCGCCGGGTCAACGCGCGGTCCGGCGTGTCAATGACCTTCCGGGGCCTGGCGTGCGTGCGTGCGTGCGTGCGTGCTTGCTTGCTTGCTTGCTTGCTTACTTGCTTGCTTGCTCATGTATAAGTTGCTTGCTTGTGTTGCTTGTTGCAGTTGCCTGCGTTGCTTGCGTCGCCCACGCTTGCCTGGTTGCTGTTGAAAGACACACACAGAGCAGTCGCAGTCGTGGCAAGGAGATGCGGCGCTCGCCATCGCTGCCGGGGCTGGTGTGGCTGTGGCTGGTGGTGTGGCTGGCCGTGGCACTGTGCGTGCATGCTGTGGCTGGCGGATGCGGTCACACTGCCACCGGCGGCAGCTGCCGAGTGCAGCTCGCCCTACCTAGCAGGTCGGTCAGTCGGCCTCGCCCGCTCCGCCGCTCCGGGCCGCGCCGCATTCCCGAGTCCCTGCCTCGCGCAGAGAGTCCCGTCTGCCTCTGCCTTGTTTCTTTTTTCTTTCTTTCATTCTTTCTTTCCTTCTTTCGTCTCGGCCTCGATGTCGCGATGCGAACCGCGAGGCGCAGACGCTGCGCATCACCTGCGAGGAGCTGCGGGCCCCGACCTGTGGAGGATCCAGGGCGCAATGGGGAGGCACGTGCAGCTTGGACTATACCCACAGCTCGCCACAGACGCCCCTATCGTCTTCAGCCCTGACCTTCTGGCTCTGCCCTGCTCGGCTTTGCTCTGCTCTGCTCTGCTCTGCTCTGCTCTGCTGTGCTTGTCTAGCTTGCTTGCTTGCTTGCTTCCGCGGCTTGCTTTGTGCTGAGCTTGCAGCCAGTCAGCCAGCTGGCAGCTGCAGTTGCCTTGGCTTGCCCTGCATGCTAGCTAGCTAGCTAGCAAGCTAGCCAGCTCATCGCGGCAGAGCCAGCCTCCCGAGCCAGCCCCCTCCGCCTCCCCTGCCTGCCGGTGTCTGTCAGTGTCTGTCTGTCTGTCAGTCTGCCTGTCCGCACTGCGCTGCGCGTGCGTGCTCGCCGAAATCCCCCGCGCCCTGGCGTGGCCTGGCCCGCCTCGGGTTCCTTTTCCAGGCGTGATGCGTCGTGGCGTTCGTCTCCGCAGTGCGTGCGACGGGGAGACAAGCAGCAGCAGTGCAGGGAACGAGTGCACGACTTGCGAAGATTCTAATTCATGTTGCTGTTGTTGGTTGATGAAGAATTTGATTGTGCTGCGCGCAGGGCCAGGAAACGGCAAGGAATTCCTGTCAGCCAGGCTGCCGGGCAGCTAGCTATAGCTAGCTAGCTAGCTGCCAGACAGAAGCCACAAACCCGCCAAACAACAACTATGCAGCCAGCCAGGCAGCTGGAGCGGTGCACGCGACCACGTGTGGTTGCAAGCTGCCAAGTTTCTTGGAATCCGGCCAGCGCGGAGCGGCCAACATGCGAGCGCCACTTGCCATTGGTTGTCGCCACATGCAACATGCAACATGCAACATGCAACGTGGGAACGGGAGGAGAAGGTTTCCCTGCCCGCGGAGAAATTGAGAAGAACGGGCGGGCGTGGTCCGGCTTCCCTCTCCTTCCTCCGGCCCTTCCTCTCCTCTCCTCTCCGCGCTCCCTCGCTCCCTCCCTCCGCCAGGTGCCGGTTTGCCCGCCGAATCCTCCCTCCTCCCGGGACCAGGCACGCGGCGCCGCTGCGAGACGCGCCGCGCCCTGGCGCCGCCAGCCCCCGCGCCGTCGCTCATGCCTGCCGTGGCCGCTGCTCTGCCGGAGCACAAGAAAGAAGCGCCGCCCCCGGGAGGAGGAGGAGGGGAGACGCCGCGAGTCTGAGACCTTCGCGCGGCGCTTCCCGGCGCTTCTTGGGCGGCCGACATTGGGCCGAGGCCGAATCCGCGCGGAGCATCGCAGCGGCCGTGGCGGGCGGCCAGCATGGATTGTGCAAGTCTGATTAGGCGCGGCGAGGCGAGGGCGCGTGAGGCCCAGCGGCCGCAAGGCGAACGGACGCATGGAATGGAATGGAATGGAATGGAATAAAATGGAATGGAATGCCATCCAGGCAGCACGAGGGAGGATAGAGAGCAGCTGCCATATGGCTGCAGAGCGAGGGACTCGTCAGCGCCGGGCGGAGTGTGCGTGAGGCGACGGCCCCGCGGGGACAAATCCGAGAGCGCGCGCTCCGTGCCTTGCGCCTTCCTCGCTGCCGCTTGCGCTCCGTGCTCTGCGCCCTCCTCGCATGCCGCTTGCGCTCCGAGCCCGGAGCAGCCAGCACGGGCGCTGCAGAACTACACGCACATCAAGCGCATTCCATTCCTTTCTTTTTCCTTTCCTCCCCCCCCCCCCCCTGCCAAAACGGCCCACAGCCGCGCGGGACCAGCGCGCGGGCGCTTCCAGAAGAAGCCGGGCTTCCTTCCTTTTGTCCTCCTCGTCGCCGCGCTCCGCGTCAGGGCGTGAGAGAGAGAGAGAGTGAGTGTGCGAGCGAGCACAAGCTCATGATGTGTAGTGCATGATGAGCGAGGGTCACATACGCGCGCAGCCAGGCAGCCAGGCCGGCATGCAAGCAAAATCCAAACCCCCAACGCAAGAATCCAAAGCAAACCCCAAACTCCAAACAGCAAGCAAATCGAATCACAACAAGCTCGACTGTAAGTAGAGGAAGAACAAGCAAGCAAGCAAGCAAGCAACAGCAAGTATGGCGATCCAGGAAGGTCAGGTCCAGGGCGAGGGCGCACAGGCCGCCGAGCCGCCAATGCTCGAGCCCAAGGTGATCAAGACCACCGCATCGGAGAGCGATGTGTCCGAGGCAGAGACCAAGATGAGCACCAGCAACAGCTCCGCGGCGCTCAACAACCTCGACGGCGCCGAGACCCGCTCGCGCGGCGGCTCCGTCGCCTCCCAGGCCACCGCCGCCATCCCACTCCTCGGCTTCGGCACCTTTAACGAGTTCAAAGACGGCGAGGCCGTCAAGGACGCCGTCAAGGTCGCCGTCAAGGAGGGCTACCGCATGTTCGACTGCGCTGCCCTCTACGGCAACGAAAAGGAGGTCGGCGAGGCCCTCCACGAGAGCGTCGAGGAGAACGAGGTCGAGCGCGAAGATCTCTTCATCTGCTCCAAGCTTTGGTGCTGGGACGCAGCACCCGAGGACGTCGAGGATGCCTGCCGCCGCACCCTCGCCGATCTCCAGGTCGAGTACCTCGACGTGTACATGATGCATTGGCCCAACCGCATGGCCAAGGGCGGCAAGCTCGTCTCCAAGGACTACGGCGGCAAGTTCGACTACGAGGTCGTCCACGACGGTACCGACATCGAAAAGATCATGGAAACCTACCACGCCATGGAAAAGCTCGTCGACCTCGGCCTCGTCCGCGCCCTCGGCGTCTCCAACATGGGCCCCCGCACCCTTCAGGGTCTCCTCGCCCGCTGCGAGGTCCGCCCCCTCGTCCTCGAGGTCGAGATGCACCCGTACCTCGCCCAGCCCAGCCTCCTCGAGCTCTGTCAGAACGAGGGCGTTAGCGTTATTGCCTACGCCCCCCTCGGCAAGGTCGGCTACCGCGACGAGGGCCACCCCTCGCTCCTCGAGGACGAGACCATCCTCGACATTGCCGAGGAGACCGGCAAGGGCCCCGGCCAGATCCTCCTTCGCTGGGGCATCCAGCGCGGCACCTCCGTCATCCCCAAGAGCCTCCGCCCGGGTCGCATCGCCGCCAACCGTGACGTCCTCGACTGGCGTCTCACCGTCCCGCAAATGGAGCGCATCGATGCCCTCGATCGCGGCTTCCGCTTCGTCAGCCCGCCCTGGTTTGACCTCGATACCGACTCCGAGTACTGCGTGCGCGGCGGACACCCCGGTACCCAGGCCTTCCGCACCCCTTGCGAGGTCGACGACAACGGATGCTTCCGCAACAAGTTCGAGCGCCCCGGCAAGTACCTTGAGACCGAGATTGTCATCCAGCGCGGCATTCTCGACAACCTCAAGACCATCGGCAAGACCATCATCCCTGAGGTCTCCCACGATGCCCCCAACTACCTCGTCACCGACGAGATCGTCGACAACCTCTATGGTGACAAGGTGCTCCAGGGCTTCCGTGACTGCGGTCTCCAGATCGAGAAGATTGTCATCCCCTCGGCTGCCATGGACGACTCTGGCGAGCCTTCCACCGAGCCCTTCAAGAACAAGAAGCAGTACCACCGCATTGTCGACAGCATTCTCGCCACTGGCGTCTCCAAGCACACCTGCCTCATCTCCCTCGGTGGCGGCACCGTCGATAACATTACCGGCACCATCGCCGGTACCCTGTACCGCGGTATCCACCTCGTGACCATCCCCACCACCACCATGGGCATGTGCGACGCCTCGTGCGACTTCAAGAAGGCCTTCAACGTCTCGGACTTTGGCAAGAACCTCCTCGGCTGCTACTTCCCTGCCGACTACCTTGTCATGGACCCAGACTGCCTCAAGTCTCTCAGCGACCGCCACATTCTCAACGGTATCGCCGAGGCCCTCAAGCATGCTCTCTGCCAGTGCACGGACTTCACGGCTACCATTGTCGACCCGCTCCGTGATGCCGGCGAGGACAAGAGCAAGGTTCTCCGTGACGGTGACTACCTGCTCAAGCTCATCATCGAGTGCATGGAGAAGAAGGTGTCCACCCTCGGCCCTGCCTACAACGCTGAGCACGCCTACAACGAGATGGTCCCGCAGTACGGCCACGCCCCCGCACACGCCATCGAGCATCTCTCGTGGCACCACGGCAACGACCCTCTCCTCCACGGTGAGGCCGTCGCCATCGGCATGTGCGTCTCTGCCGAGGTCGCCTACATTCTCGGCATCTGCGAAAAGTCTGTCGTCGACGAGCACTACGAGATCGTTGGTGCCACCGGCCTCCCCTGCTTCGTCCCGGACACCATGACCATTGACCAGGTCCTCGACACCCTCAAGTACGACAAGCACTTTGTCGGCGGCAAGGCCACCATGGGTCTCGCCAAGAAGATCGGCTGGATGGCCGCCAACGAGGAGAACGACTCGTACGCCTTTATGATCGACAACGAGACTCTCCGCACCGCTTTTGAGCGCAACATCGAGCGTCGCGAGAACCAGAGCCAGCAAAAGTCGGCATGATCCATTGTGCCCTCGCCGCACTCTGACTTGCTTGAATCATCACACAATTTTTCTCCGTAAACTAGGCCTAAAACACAAAACATAGAATCCTTTTCGTATCAGTCTACGTATACCTACCACACCTTCTATACCACAGACCATCAGATTCATTTTTCATTGCCTTATCATCTTTTGATGCAAAATTACTTGCCACCGTGGAAAAGTCACGCCAACTTGCAGTCGTTGACAAACAATTTGTGAAGCGCAACAAAAGAAAAAAGGGAAATATTTCAGATCTCGTCACCGTCAGACTCGTACAAACTGCCGTATTCAAACTCTTCCAAGTTGTCTGTGCGTGCGATACGAACAGATGTGTCAGACTCCTCCTGGGCCCCACGAGGCGGGCCGCTGCACAGATTGTCTTCGCGAAATATACTTCTGAACGAATCAAAGGTTAGCGAAGGCGCTTCCAGACCACCACTAGTAGCTGCAGCAGCAGCAGCAGCAGTAGTGGTAGATGACACACGCTGCGACGAAGTTGCACGCGCCGACCGACGCCCAAACTCCGAATTCGCTTCATCGATCGCATTCTGTGCGGCAAGACGCGTAGGAAAACTGCCCAGGTACGTATGACGTCCGTCTGCAACGTGATGCGCATCAAAGGCTCCATCAATGCGAGCTTCCACCCCTGAAGATGCGCGAGGGTCCCAAGGATCCCGAGAGATGAAAACGTCGCCCATATTGTCCACCTCACGAGCCTGCAGCTCCTGCAACGCGTTCTCGACCCCAATTGCCAGCTCGCGAATTTCACGCTCCGTCTGCGCGAGGTCATCGAGCTGTTCCCTAAAGCGTCGGCTTGAAGACTCCAGCTGCAGGCTGTGCACCATGACCATTGACTGGATCAACTCTCCGGACTGCATGTCACGCTGCCAGCGATCCGTTTGTGCAATCTCGAGACCCCGCGTGGCGTCCAGTACGGGAAGCTCTGAGGCATCCAATTCGTCGTCGAGGCGGTCCTCGCGTAAGGCAATCTCTCGATCCTTGAAAAGGACGGCCGCGTCGTCGATTCGAGAGAGTGTCGTTGAGTAGAGAGACATGAGTTCCACGGCAACCTCGCCTGCACGGCGTCGATTGGGAATGGCCTCGGCCACGATGCGCTGCACCTCTGGGAAGGACAGCAGGTTTCGCGCGCGGGCTTCGGGCACGGATTTTAACTGATTCAGAATCTTACCCTGCTTGGAAACAAGGTACAATTCGCTCAGCTCCATTTTGATGTAGCGCTGCAGCCAACCCTCTCTCCGAAATCGCTGACTCCGTTGCAATGCCGCATGCTGCTCTCTTCGGAGATCTTCTTCCTCCTGCACTTGCTCGGCCACCTTTTGATAGCCAAAAATGAGAATCGCCTGAAACATGTTCGTAATGAGAATGATCACCACCGTGGCAAAGACAAAGGCGAAAAAGAGCCCCTGCACGAACGGAATCGAATACTCCGTGTCAAGGATCTGAAACACTGGCAGACTCAGAGGAACCGAGGTCGCCCCATATCGCAGCGCGACAAAACTCAAGGTGCTTTGGCTCGGCGTAGCGACATAATCAGCTTCTGCAAAGGCCGCAAATCCCTCTCCAAAGACCTGCAGAGTGAAGAGGAGAACGCTTGTCAAAGACTCCGCAAAGCTCGAGAAACGCAACGAATAGTACCCATATGCAAACTTGCAGAAAAGCGTTAGGCCAAGAACCGATACGACTGTAAACACAAGCCAGCCGGCGAGCCACGTCCCGCTCTCCACCATGCTTGTCATAGCAATGCTGAAGCGTTTGTCCATGTCCATAAATTTGAAGAATTTGAGAAAACAAATGATCAACGACCACGCAGAAATCATCTGAGACTGCAGGAGCACGCGCGAGTATGCATCGAAATCAGAGACAAAGACGTCTCGGCCATCGGACATGAGCGAAATCAAGGTCGATTCGTCTGTTACCAGAGCGGCCTCTTGATTGGTTCGAAGGTTCATTCGGATCGCCACCGAGACAATTACAAGCGACAGGTTCAAGGTGTCGTACATGGCCCAGCCGAAGAACAGCTGAATCAACGAACCCTTGCGCACGAGCGGAACGAGATGGAAAAACAAGAGGTAAGCGAGCAACAGCGAGGAGAAAAGCATGAGCACAAGCTCCAGGACCTCGGTCGTCGATTCCGTTTCTGCGTTCGTCACCAGCTTGAAAGGGCGCGTCTCTGCCGTCGTCGCCGTCACACCGTATGGATTGAGCTCAATCAAAAATGTCTGGTAGACGTATGTGTCTAGGTTCAAGCTGTAGGCAGCAAATGAGACAAAAAGAGCCACAGTCGAGTCGTCGAGCCACCGGTCGGCTCTGAGCTCCTCGAAATGAGCGCTTGCAGCCGAGCGATTTCCACCTTGAATGTCAATGACGAAACCTGAGGCCGGGTACACGTAAAAGATTCCCGCAAATCTCAAATTACTCGTGATTTTCTTCGCATCCAGTATCAGGTTTCGGCCTTCAGAAACTACAGTGCTCCTCGCGAGTGTACTTTCCTCTTGAAATTCGTACGCTCGCCCTGATATTGGACCCTGAAAGGGGTCCTTGTTCAGATTGACCTCGTCGTATGGCAGGTTGCACTTCTGTTCGCTTTGCTCACTCTTTGAATTCGTGCATGGTTCTTGCTTGACACGGAGCTGCCGCAAACGGATGGCGCCAACAGGTACAAAGGCCTCATCTGGCATGATGAGCGGAACTTGTCGTTGTACTGCCGTCGAAGACGATGATGCTTGCACAGATACAGATGGCCCCATCTCCGTCCCAGACGCTTCGCCCGTAAAGAGCTGCGATTCTTGCAAGACAAATTGAAGCCAGCTGTACGTCTCCTCGAGATTGGAAATATGCGCAAAGGTCATGGACCTATTCCCATCGACGCATGGGATGGTGCTTGCGGTCGCCGATGATGCGTTAAGGACCACTCCATCCATGCTTGAGAAGGGAAGCACGCAGTGCTGATCAACGCTGCTGTTGGACGAATACATGAAAGATACAGTCTCCGCGGTGAATGGTCTCGTAGCTAGCGTTTGAGAAAAAAGCAATCGGAATTGATACGCGTCAGGAAGAGAAACATAGTCCAAAAGATAGATGCAATAGTACAGGACCAAGACCGAGTACACGATCATCTCAAGGATAAGAAGGCATCGCTTCCGTTTGCGCTCAAGCATTCGAACCGCCAGCTTTTGGTCCAAGAATTTGTTCCTAAACTCGTCTGGGGTGCGTGCGTCTTGAAAGCGTCTTCTGTACATCTCGCGCTCCGCGCGACTTTCCGTGTAGGCGCTACTGCGCAGCGCTGGCGGGCGCACATCTTTCGGCAACACATTAGCCCCTCGGGTTGCAGTTTTTGTTTTCCCTGGTGCCGGGCGCCTCGACTTCTCCTTCTTGGCTCCATAACCCTCGGCTCTTTCCATCGCGTCTCCTGCTTGCCGCGTGGCGGCCGCTCGCCCCGGGTGGCGGCCTCGCTCACGGTCGGCCGTGGTCTCTCTTCACTTGGGTTTGTCCTGCCATTCGAGTTCTTTGCAAGCAGAGACGAAGCAGAGCGAAAGCAGAGACGAAGGAGAAAGCAAGCACGGTTCATGGCGAGGGACTTGCGCGACCAGCAAGCCAGCAAGCCAGCCAGCCAGCCAGCCAACGTGACACAACCATGAAATCGCCCGCGCGGCCGGCGCGAAAAGGATGGCGATCGAGGCGACGAGCCAGGTATAACACGAGATCAGAAGTCGATCCTTTGAGTGCGCGGGTCATCGGATTTCCGTTCTGCAAGATGAGATCAAGCGAGCGAGCGAAACGACGCCATTCAGGAAAGGACTTGCGTTACGTGTGTGGGTCAAGCGAGCTCCACATGAACCCTTTGCACAAAGCTTTTTGAGCCAAAATCTCGTGCTTTTGCGCTTGTATTCGCTGTAATCTGCGGGTCATGGTGGTTCGTAAGCAATGAGCTGAGCGCGGTTGTAAGGCGAAGCTTTTCGTGAGGTCGCGGCTTTCTGGCGCACTTTGTATCTGATTATCTCTACAGATCGCCGTGATCTGCACGACCGGAGTGGCAGAAAAGTTGATAGGCTCGCGCCTATTTTGCACGTCATGGTATTCCAAAAAATTGTGCCTCGGGGCCGGCCGCATTGCGTTGATTTCATACTCGATGACTGTATTATATAGAAAAAGAACAAATGATCACGTGAGCTACTACTTGGACTGCATCAGAGAGGTTTCATTAGTATTGCAACTGCAAACCAAGCAGCAAATACTCGGCTTACAAAAGAGGGTCAGAGCCGTTCCAGTCGACGGTGGCCCCCGGCCAGCGCGTTCGAATACAGTCGTCAATAGGAGATACAAGGCGAGACGAATCGGTGCTGTGCTCGACGGGGACTTCTGGAGCCGGGTTGACCGTGAGACGGTACTCCTCGTCTTGGTTTCCAAGCTGGTCAAAGTAAAAGAGATCAAATGGCTCCGCGCTCTGGAGACAGTCCGGAGTATCCGCAAAGAGCACGGAATAGTGAGACTCGCTGCAAATCACCCAAATGGGGAAAAGCGGATTCTTGAGTCGCGATCCTACCCGCATGTAGCCGTAGTGCTCAAAGAGAGTCAGAAATCCGATCTCGCAGGTGCGGTCAACGCCACGAAGAACAACCTTTTCCTGTTCATCCCCAAGGTTTCGTGTCCCGTTGAACACGTTTGAGCTTGCGCGGCCAAAGAGAAGCAGATTGACGAGTTCCTGCCCGGCATAGTTGTGCCTCCCAATGAGAGCGTTCTCGCAATGCTGCATGCCTGCATCCATGTCAACAGAGACGTCGCCACGGGTCATCATTACCGAGAAGAGTAGCAGGAGCACACCCGGGCCTTCACGGAGCATAAAGACGTCAAGGTGTTCTGCAATGAGATCTCGAACCTGCGCGCGTGCCTTCACCTGGTGGACGCTCATCTCGCCAAGCGCGCTACGCTCTTGGGAAAGGTCGTAGGTGCACACACGGGCGCTGCGGTCGGCGGCCTGCCAGATGACGGTCGTGAGGGCTTCAGTCAAGGCGGCGCGCTGCTCCGAAGCTGTGGGCCGTTCCCAGTGTTCCGCGCAAGGCGTGTGAATTCCGTACATGAGTTCGAGCAAAACGAAGGCCTGCACAACGGCCAGCACGCCGCAAGGGCCGCCCTTTAGCTGCACGAGCCCGTAGCGAGGCTGCGGACTTTCGCCAAAGAAGAATCCCTGCTTGCGCCAAGATGGACCGAGGCCGGCGGACCTTTTCGGTTGGCCCAGCAGAACATCGAGCATGTCGCGGACCTCGTCGGTACGAATAGGACGGACGATGACGCTGCGCCTGCTGCTCACGGACCCGTTGCTGTCAATCTCGTCGTCCTCGTCGATGGTTCCGTCGAAGCTGTCCCGTGAGACCTTGCTCTCGTCGACCATGATATTTTTGGGCTTGCAAGCGCCGAGCGAGCGCGCACTGCCAGAGATAAGCTTTTGCTTGTTGATCGTGTCGCTCGCACGAGAGCCGAGGGACCGGAGAGACCCTGCGGAGATGAGATTTTCGTCTTGGGTGATTACATTTTTCCTGCTCGATTTGGCGCGCAAGACGCGACGCTCCGCCCTAGTGCTGGTCGAATTCTTTTCCGAGGCGCCGCTGCTGGTATTGCTGGCCGTCTCGGATGCGTCGGTGGGTGTCGAGCGCGCGCTTGTGCTTGCGCTGGAGCTGCCGCTCGTGCTTGCACTGGCACTGGCCCGGGTCTCTCCCCCGTCCCGCTGCTGGGACTGACTCGACTTGAGCTCCTTGTACTTGGTGTAGCAGTCGCGTTTGCCCCTGCCGATTTCGTTGGCGATGAGTTTCCACCGCTCGTTTTTGTCGTGGTACTCGTGGCGCGAAAACCGTTGTGCCGCGGCGCGAAGCTCGCGCAGGGCCTCCGAGGACCATGTGCGCGCGGCGACCCTTTCTTCCGACATGGCGCTCTCGGGCCTTGCTATTCCCTTGCAATTCGAGTTTGTCGGACTCGATTCTCCGGCGCGGCACCTGCACGCCGAGGGCCTATTTATCGCTCGCTCGCTCGCTCGCTCTGCCTAGTTTGCCTCTCGGCCTCTTTGTGCACTTTGCTTTCTTCGCCTCTTGGCCTGCTGCCTGGCGGATTGCACCCTCCCTCCCTCCCTCCGTCCTCCTCTTCCCGCGCGATCGAGGCTGGCGCGGCCTCCCGCGCGCCTCGCTTCCGCCGCCTTGCTGCTCTGCTGCCTGCTGCTGCTGCAGCGCGGCGCTCTCAGCCCGGCTGCTCTGCAGTCTGCGCCGCTCTGCTCGCCAGAGAGAGAGCGAGGGAGAAAGCGAGCGAGCTGGACGAGCTGAGCGCGCTCCAAGCAAGCAAGCGAGCGAGCGAGCGAGCGAGCAAGCAAGCAAGCAGCCTGGGGCCCGGCTTGGGCCCTCGCCCCGGCTGCTCCGCCGCTTCGCCCCTCGCTCGGTCTCTCTCGCTCGCGCCCGGGGGCCGTGTGCGCCTGCCTATCTGGCTGGCTGCCTGCCGCGCCGCAGCCGGGCTGCCGGCCGTGCTCGCGTGGCTCTCGCGCGCTCGCCGATCGATGCCGCTCTGATCAGCGGCGCCGCGCAGCGTCCGCGTCCGCACCGCGAGACCGAGCAGTCGCGGCGAAAGGAGGCAAGGACGCAAGGAGGCGAGCAAGGACGCCGCAGCAGGGCGCGATCGGTGTCGATGGATCGGCGGCGAATGCGCGGCACGCGCTCCCTCCTGCCTGCCTCCCTCCCTTCCTCCCGCTCGCTCGCCGCCGCAGCAGCGGCACAGAGAGCAGAGCAGAGGAGAGGAGATCGACCCTCCATTTGTCCGGTCACCGGTCACATGACACTTCCTGCTTACTTGCTCGCGTATTCTGCGTCAGCCTGCTTGCCGCGCCAGCCTCGATCCGCCGCTCCAGCAGCAGCAGCAGCAGCTGGCGCGCGACGAGGAAAAGGATCTCCAGGCACGCGGGCGCAGGCAGGCAGACAGAGACAGACCCGCGTGCAGACGCGGAGGAAGCGAGCGGAGCAGCGCCGCGCGGGGCTGTGCTGCGAGGGCGGGAGAGAGAGAGGGAGGAGGCAAGCCTGGCTGCGCGGCTCGGCTGGCTGCGCGAGCTTTCTTCGCTTCCTGCCCCCGCCAGTTCTGCGTGGAGGAGGCAAGGGGAGAGAGAGAGAGAGAGAGAGAGAAAATGGCAATCGCGGCGACCCTCGCGAGCCAGGCCACGCCACGCCATGCCACGCCAGGCCACGCCGCAGCCGCAGCACGGCTCCGCCTCGCGCTGAGACCGACGCCGGCAGGCGCTGACCTGCGCGCTGGGAGACCGGGAGCGCGTGCGCGGTCGGGCCTCGCGCCGATACAGGCACGCGAGCGCAGCGCGTCGAAGCACCGCAAGTGCTCGCTCGCGTCAGCAGTCTCCTCGCTTGCAGTGTAACGCAGCCCCAGGTGGAAGTAGCAGAAAGCGCGAGAGAGAGGAGAGCCCGTAGGTGGGCGCTAGAGGCCGTCTACGCCGATACCCCGGCCGAGAGCGCGCTCCTGCCGCTCGATTGGGACGCGAGGGCTAATCGAGGGAGGGAGGGAGGGCTGATCGGCCAACGCGAGGGGGGACCGGGATGGAGTGCTCTCTGGCAGCACCGGACGCGGAGAGACCTCCTGCGCAGGCTGCAGCTGGCTGGCTGCCTGGCGGCGCGGAAGAAGAGCAGCAGCGCGGCAGATAAGAACGAAAGTTACGCGCTGGTTGAGAGATGGCCACGATGACTGCCTCCTCGAGACGCACGCTCGAGCTTGGAGCGCGAGATCGAGACGGGGAGAGGGCAGAAGGAAACGGGACGCGCGGGAATTGTCTGCCAAAAACGAGGCCGCCAAGACCGACCAGGACCCCGGATCGGACCTTGCTGTGACTTTACCACATGCGGGTGTGGAAGCACGGAACTCCATTTAACCGCTGAGACGGGATCCGCTTTGACAACTTCACTGCAAAAACGCCAGCCTCATTCATGGCCAGCAAGACGCGTCTTCGTCGTCCGTGGGGCGCGAAACAGCCGGCAGATGGAAGACGAGGAGAGACGGAACTTTAGGACGACAACGACGCCGCCGCCGAAGCCGCCGCCGCCGCCGACGACGACTGACGCGAAGTACAATACCCCGCGACGCGATATTAGCAGGTAGAGCGCCCTGGCCCGGCCGCGTCAACGGTTGGCAAGTTGGCCCGGTCGGCTGGCAGGAACGGGAGAGTCGGGCTATCTTGCGGGCTGACTGGCTGGCTCACTGGCCGTGGCTGACTATTTGGACGTCTGGCTCACTTGAAGCCAGTCTTACCGGCCGTGCCGGCCACAAGAGACGTTTTCAAGATTGGCAGAACAAATCATGGTGCTTTTGTTATGAACCACGTCCAAATGTTTCCGTGCGCCTCTTACACGACTGCATCACGGACAAGGCACATGATTGAGCCTTGAATGCTCGACTTGATGGGCAAGATCTCCCGCTCATAGAACCATCCACCGAAGGCCCGTGCACGCAGTCGAACGAATAAATACGATGAGCACAAGGGGGCAAAGATCCGCACGACCAGCGGGCCCGTGCACACAGCCGAATGAATGACTGATCACTGATCGGTAAGCACGATCCTGGAACGAGAGTTTATGATTTTCTTGCGTCACGAACCAACTGCGTTGAGAGTGGGACGGAATCGCGGCGAGTCATGGCGTCGAGATCCAGCCATTTTGTCTGAAGAGCATTTGAGCCATCTTGGCAAGTGCTGGAAAGAGGTCGCCAATTCCAATCAAAAAACCAATTTCTAATCTTGGAATTATCATCAAATGACTTGTTTTTAAGCAGGCCTTTTGGTCAGAGCCGAAAAGGTGATTTGGCTTAGAGCGAGATAGGCTTGAACATGAAGCATTCTGAGGGATAATATAACACAAATCGTCGCGCAACACGCGTGAGCGTCCATGAATTGTTCAGCTCGTTTGCGCCCAAGGACTGAAGCGGATCACGCCAAGTGAGCCGGTCTAGCTGTCACATATCTGCCCAGGTGCGTTCCGCCAAGGCGTCACAATACAGTTTCGCACTGTTAATCCAGGTGTGGCAAGAAAACTAGCCTGCTGCCCATCCAAGCGTCGCGTCACAAATTGATCATGCCCAAGCGCCACGTCCAGATTATTTTGCGCGCTTTTTGCGACGCTTAAACTTGACTTTGGCGCGGGCTTCAGCTTCCTGCTCGCCCGAGCGAGTCGCCTCCTCGTGCGACTTGCTAATATCGATACCCTTGTAGGCGCCGCCGAATGGGTTGAACGTAGAGTACGCGTCGCCGCCATGAATGTCCTCTTCTTGTCCAGGAGGGGGTGTCGCCGGTGCGACAGGATTTGAGTGCACATTGCCATCACCTGGTCCAGGGGCGGGTGCTGCTGGTGCGACAGGCTTTGCTTCGCTCCCGGCATCCTTGGATTTACTCGCAGCGTTGAGGACAGCAGCAGTAAGAGAGTTTGAGTTCGAGTTCGACTCTGGATTCAATGCCCCGGGACGACTGTCCTCAGACTGAGCTGCCGCGTGTGCAGCATCCTCCACTTCGCCCTTGATGAGTCGAGGACCCCCGTCAGCTTCTGCGGGAGGGGTCTGCTCAGAAGCTTCGTTGTGCTCTTCAAGCTCTGTATATTGGACAGCAACCGTCGACCACCCTCCTTGGGCTTCATTATCGCCTCCAGGCGCTAGAGAGGGCGCCAGAAAGGGGGGCTTGGGTGCGACAATCCGCAAATCGGTACATTGAATAACCTCTTCGACACCGTCATCATCGAATTTGACAGTGTACTCGCGCTCCCACGCGTTGCTTTCTGCATTGAAACTTGCACTCACGCGCGCAATGCGAGCAGAACACCAGTCTTCCTCGGGTTCTGGCTCATCTTCTTGGTCTTCATTGACTTGGAGCCCCGAAGCAGCATCATGGTCCCCCTTGGGAGGCAGCACGCGGACAGCCTCGCACGGACAGCCTTCTTGGAGCAAGTCCTCGTGCAAGACGCCCTCGAGATACAGCACGCCGTCGACACTGTACTGTCCGAGGATGAGGTCGCTGTCGACTTGATAGAGCTCGAGGGCGTCGTCGTCGTCTTGTTCTGGGTCCTGTGGCGCCTGTTGCTCGTGGAGCGCGGTCTCGCCGCTGAGCTTTGGAGTTTTGCCGCGGCTCGGTCTGCGCTCCGCCTCGGGCGCGGGGGCCAAGCCTCTGGCCGCCCGGTCTATCCGCGCGAGCTCGCGCTCGAGCCTCGCGCGCTCCCGGGTCTCGCGCTCCCTGTTCTTCTCGCGCTCCTGCTGCTGGCGGCGCAGGTTGTTCTTGTGCCTGTTGTTGAGCTCGTGGTGCAGGATGCTCTTCTTGTCGGGCTGCACGAAGGTCCTGCAGACCTTGCAGAAGTGCTTCGCCGCGGCCTGCGGCCCCCACCGCCTCCGCGCCGCCTCCATGCCGCCGCCCGCGCCGCGCCGCCGCGCCGCCGCGCTCCGTCCGGCACCGCCGCGCGAGGAGGCGGAATGATGAGGCCTCCTGACTCGCTCGGCCCGACCTCCTCGAGCACAGCAGCGCAGAGCAGCGCAGAGCAGCGCAGAGCAGCGCAGAGCAGCGCAGAGCAGCGCAGAGCACAGCAGAGCAGAGCAAAGCGCCAAAGGCTTGCTCGCCCCGCGTCACTTCTGCCGTGCCGTGCCTTGCCTTGCCTGCCTTGCCTGACTTGCCTTGCTCTGCCCGTCCGCGCGCGGCGTCCGGCTCAGTCCAGAGTCTGGGTCTTCGAGGATGGCGACCTTGAACGGGAAGCGGGCCGTGGTCTTCGACCTGGGCGGCGTGGTGCTGGGGTCGCCGCTGCAAGGTATCGCGGAGCACGAAAAGGAGTTTGGCATCGCGGACGGCTTCGTGAACATCAGCATCGTGCAGCGTGGAAGGCAAGGCGCCTTTGAGAGGCTGGAGCGCGGGGAACTCCCGCTCGATGACTTTTACCGCGTCTTCAGGGAGGAACTCGGATCCCCCGAGGCGATGGAACAGTTCAAGGCGTACCTGACCAAAAAAGGAAAGCCCGTGCCGCCCAATCTGCCGGCATCATACGACATTGACACGGAGAAGATGTTCGGCACGATGATGTCGTGTGCCGCCCAAGTCAATCGCGACATGTGCCACGCCCTCTTTGTGCTGCGCGGCCTGGGTCTCAAAGTGTGCGCCTTGACCAACAACTGGAAAATGGGCGGGGACGATGACTCGAGCTCGACAAAAATTCTTCGAGCGTTTTTCGATCACATCCTCGAAAGCTCCGAACTTGGCCTGCGGAAGCCGGACGAGCGCATCTATCGGCATACGGAAAAGGTCCTTGGCGTCTCTTCGGAAGAGATTTGCTTTCTCGATGATATTGGCACCAACGTCAAGGCGGCGCGCAAGATTGGCTGGACGACTGTCAAGGTCGAACTCGGCAACAAGCTCAAGGCTATTCGCGAGCTCGCCGTCGCCCTCGGACTTCCGGAGGACACCTTGCTGATCCACAACGACCGTCCTACCAAGCTGCAACTCCCGGTGAGTGCAGCCGGCAACCTCGTCTGCGACCTGTATGGAAGTGCGACGGACCCTATCGTCATCTTCTTGCACGGCGGCGGCCAGACGAGACACACGTGGGAACGCTCGGCAGCGGCCTTTGTCGCCGAGGGCTTTTGCGCCCTCCTTGTCGACATGAAGGGCCATGGCGAGAGCGACTGGGATGAACGTCCTGGGGTGGACGATAACGAGCGCTATGCCGTGCGCTCGTACGCCGAGGATCTCGACCGCCTCGTAGCTTTCTTCACACTCAATGAGCACCCCCGTGGCTTTGCCATCGTGGGCGCTTCTCTGGGAGGCATCGCTACACTTTCTACGGACCGTGCACGTCACGAAGCCGCAGCCATCGTCCTCGTGGACATTGTGCCGCGTATGCAGCCCGAGGGCGTGCATCGCGTCCTGAGCTGGATGAAGGAAACCGGCGAGGCTGGCTTTGACACCCTCGATGAGGCGGCTGACGCCATTGCGGCGTACAATCCTACTCGGACTCCCCGACCCCGCGAGGATGTCCTCGCCGGACTGCAAAAGAATTTGCGCCGTACACCAACGGGTCGCTGGAAGTGGCATTGGGATCCAAAGTTTGTCGGCTCGCAAAAGCCCGCGAATGCTGATCTCGAGGCGTACCACAGCCGGATTCAGGCCCATGCCAAGGACACCCAGACGCCGTGTCTCCTCGTGCGGGGCCGCGAGACGGACCTCGTCAGCGAGTCAGCCGCGGAAGAGTTTGTCCAAATCATGCCCAACGCGCGCTTCGTCAACGTCGAGAAGGCGGCTCATATGGTGGTTGGGGACCGCAACGACGTCTTTGCCAGCGAGGCGCTCAGTTTTCTTCGCGCGCATCTTGCGCCGGAGCTTGCTTCTCCGACCGCCAAGCTCTAGCTCGAGCGGCATGGCATGACATGACGTGACATGACATGACATGACATAATGCCTCGCTTGCTTTGCTCCGACTTGATCTCGTCTGCTCTGCTATGGTCTGCCGTTTGGGCGGCGCCACTTTTGCCCCAGATCGTGGCATGCGTTTGCATCCCCCTAGCCCGAGGTTCCTATGAATGAACAAAAATGCGAGCTTACCACCTGTCTGTTGGTTGTGGAGCGCGGCACTACGATAGCGGCGCCGCGTCGTTATTGATCCTTTCTTTCAAGAGCCCGTCCGAACCACCGTCTGCCTGCTCGCTCTCTTGCTCCTTGCTTGCTTGCTTACTTTGCGCGCCTGGCCAAGCTCCTGCCGTTGGTCCGGCTCGGCCGCGGCGCTCTGCACCGGCCCTGCACGTGCCTGCCCAGCTTGTTGCTGTCTCTCTCTCTCTCTTTGTCAGTCTGTCTTTCACTGATCTCCTCGTCTGGCTGATTCTCACACCCAGCATCCACCATGGCCAGTGCAGGCTGATCGACTGTGAAAGACTTCCAGCGAGCCGGACCAGCGCGCGGGACTCGGTTCTGCCCGCCGCCGCCGCCGCGCCGCTCGCCGACCGCCGCCGCCCCGGGCCCGCCGCCGCGCTTCCTCGCCTCGCCTGCCTGCTGCAGCGCCTGGCTCCCTCCCTCCCGTGCACGAGGCGAGGCGAGACTGGGCAGCTGCACAGCAAGAGAGAGACGCGCGAGACACTGCCTGGCTTGCCAGCCTGGTGCACTCACTCACCTATACCATGGCTACTGCTGCTTGCTCGTGCAGGTGCTTGCCTGCCTGCTTGCGCCCCCGGGGGGCGGGAAGCCGCCTCGTACGCGCCTCGCTCTCGAGGTGGACGGACCCGCCTCCTGCCTGCCTGCCTGCTGCCTGCTGCCTGCCGCGGAGGAGAGGAGCGCGGGCGACGACGCCGGCGCCGGCGCTTGCTTGCTTGCTTGCTTGCGTGCTTGCGTGCGTGCGTGCGTGCCTGCGTGCGCGTCAAGGCGAGGCCGCAGGCCGCTGCGAGCATCTTTCGAGGGCGCCGCGAGCGTGCCTTCGCATGAGGGTGCGAGGCGAGACCGTCCGTCCTCTCGCCACCTCGATCGAGTCCCCGCCGCACAGCGGTGGCAGTGGCCGCGGGTGCGCGCGATGCAATGCGGTGCGGTGCGGTGCGATGCGATGCGAGGTGGCGATTGGGCAAGCAGTCGGTCGATGCCTGCGGCCGAGCAAGGAGGGAACGAAGGAAGGCGCGCGAGCTCGAGCAGAGGGCTCGCCTCGAAACGCCTCGCAGAGCGCGCATCAACCCCTCCCGCCCTCCCTCCCTCCCTCCCTGCGTCCGCATCATCCTCGCCGGGCCGACGCCGTCTGCGCTGCGCGCGGTGCACGGCGAGGCGAGGCGAGGCGAGGCGGGCCAGACCAAGACCGAGACCCGGCCCGGGCTCGGCTCGAGCTCGTCGCGGCGCGGCAGAGAGCAGGCCAGGCCAGAGCAGGCACTCCAAGCAGCTAGAGGGCGAAGGAGGAGGAGGCTGGCCGAGCGCTTCTTAGCTGCAGAAAAGGAAGGAGCACCAAACCCGAACTTGCGAAGCCGGCGCGCAAGTCCCGAGTCGGCGCGGCTTGCGCGGCGACGCGAGAGGCGCGGCCAGGAGAGGCCCAGCGCGCAGGCGCGCGGCGCGGAGACCAGACAGTGAGGCGAGGCGAGACGAGGCGAGGCGAGGCGCGGCGAGACCGACCAGGCGCCTCGCAGCGGACGGCAAGGATGCTCGCCGGATGTACAGCAAAACCCCAAGCCGAGGAGGACCTGCGACGCACCGCCGCGCTCACAGAAACGGCAGACGCAGCTGGAAGCAGCGGAGAGACCCGCGTCGACACAAATCACAATAACAGCCAAGCGCACGAGGCCAGCAAGACAGGCAACAGACAGGAATTCCACGACAGCGGCGGCGGCAGCAGCAGCACGAGCGTCAGCTCCAGCACAAGTCGAGGCGTCACGATGCCCAACCTCAAAGACCGCATGGTGCACCACGCAGAGCACAAGAGCTTCTACGAGGTGTATGAAGAGAACATCTCGCTGCAAAAGACCCTGCCCTCCGGCAAGTCGGTCTTTGCCCTCGATGGCCCCAGCGACCCCGAAGCAGGAGGACCTGCGGCTGCGGGAGCTGCCGGCGCGGCTGCCGCTCTTGCGGCTCCCAAGCGCTTCGGCACCCTCTTTGGCGTCTACTTGCCATGCCTGCAAAACATCCTCGGCGTCATTCTCTTTATTCGCCTGCCTTGGATTGTCGGCCAGGCCGGCACCGTGCTGACCACGGTCATTATCATGCTCTGCGTCCTGGCCACAGGACTCACCACGCTCTCCATGAGCGCTCTGGCGACCAACGGCAAGGTCGGCGCCGGCGGACCGTACGGTATCCTTTTGCAGAATCTTGGGCCCGAGTTCGCGGGCAGTATTGGTGTCCTCTTCTATCTTGGCACAACCATCGCCGGAACCATGTACGCCTTGGGAGGCGTTGAGGCCATGTTTACGAGTTTTGGCATTCAAGAGGGTATTTTCACCTTTGACCGCCAAATCATTGCCATCCTCTGGACCCTCATGCTCGGCTCCATCGTCTTTGCAGGCATGAAATGGGTGTCCAAGGTCTCGCTCATCTTTCTTGCCGTGGTTCTCATGGCCGTTTTCTTCATGACAGTGGGCGCATTTGCCTTTGCGGCCGAGTCGTGGGCCCCCGAAGGCGTGCTGCGTGCCGCGTCTGCCTCCGAGAACATGAGCTCCAATTTCACGGCCGATCCCGACACCGGCCGCACCCCGAACTTCACCTCCCTTATTGCGCTTTTCTTCCCGTCTGTCACGGGAATCATGGCTGGGTCCAACCGCTCGGGTGTCTTGGAGAACCCAGGTCGGGCCATCCCCAAGGGCACGCTCGGCGCCATCGCCACCACGACCTCTTTGTACATAATGACGACCTGGCTCTTTGGTCTCGTTGTCGCCAACGAAACGCTACTCAGTAACAAGCTCGTGGCCTCCACCATCGCATGGCCTCACCAGTACGTTGTCGCGGTCGGTATTATCATGTCTTGCGTCGGAGCCGGTCTCCAATCACTTGCTGGCGCCCCCCAGCTTCTCAAGAGCATTGCCAACGACGGGCACATTCCCTTTTTGCGCGTCTTTGGCACGGCCAACCCTGACGATGAACCCCGTCGCGCCGTTGCATTCACCACCGCCATTGCTGCAGCGACCTGTCTGGCCGGCAACCTCGACTACATTACGCCCATCATCACCATGTTTTTCCTCTCCATGTACGGCGCCATCAACCTGGCCTGTTTCTTGTCAGGCGTACTCCGCTCCCCGAGCTTTCGTCCCACCTGGCGCTACTTCCACTGGTCCACGGCACTGCTTGGCGCCCTCGTCTGTGCCATCATGATGTTCATCATCTCGGCGCTTTACGCCTTTGTGGCCATGCTCCTCGTCTCCTGCGTGTTTGCCTACATTCGCGCATACCGCGAAAAGAAGGAATGGGGAAGCGCACTCTTTGGTCTTCGCCTGAACCAGGCCATGAATGCTCTTTTGGATCTCTCCGATATGTCGCAAGACCGCATGCGCCGCGCGCGTCGCAAACGTCGCCGTCGTATTGCGCGCCGCAAGGCCCTGGGGACCCGCGATGCCAGCGGTGCGCGAGGTGCTCTTTCTTGGCTTCGCTTTCCGGGTCAAGCGGGTGACGACACAAAAGGAACCAAGGAGGCCGGCGACATCGAAGCACAGAACGATGTCAGCATGCTGCGCAAACCCGACCTCGACAAATACGAGAGCGATTCGCTTGCATCTTCGGACGAGGAAGACGACCTCGACTGCGCCGACTTGGACACCTTCTCTGTCGACTCGCCTGATCGCGATGACGGTGGCTACATGTCGGCAACAGAGGAGAATGATGCCTTTCTCGACGCGTCCGGCGGCAAGACATCCGAGAAGAACTGGAGGCCCCAGATTCTCGTGCTCTGCAAGCTTGGCGCATCAGATGGCAAGAGCGAAGGGAACCAGTGCGACACGAAAAAGAAGCAAAAGATGCGTGTCACCAACCCGAGTCTGCTGCGCCTTGCCTCGCAGCTGAAAAAGGGCCGCGGGCTCACCATCGTCACATCTGTACTCCATGGCGACGTTTTGGACGCTGGGAACAAGATCCGCTGCGCCAAGGCTCGCTACAAGCTGTCGAACGAGCTCGTCAAGAATGATGTTCGTGGCTTCACGGACGTTATTTTGGGATCGGGGCCGAATCTGCTTGAGCCCCTACGCGTGCTCTTTCAGTCAAAGGGCCTCGGTATGCTTTCCCCCAACACAGTTATGCTTGCTTGGCCACGACGCTGGCGCGCCGCCGACCTTGCATCAGGCACGCCCTCGGAGCGAGCGTTGCTGACCTCCCATCAGGAATCGTACGTCAAGCTTCTCAAGGACGCAATTGGATGTCAAAAGGCGCTCATGGTCGTCAAGGGCAAAGCTGTCTTCCCGGAAGACCCTGGACAATGCAAGAGCACAATTGATGTCTGGTGGCTCATTCACGATGGAGACATGCTCGTGCTTCTCCCGTATCTTCTTCAACGTCACCGCGTGTGGGCCGGCACCAAGCTGCGCATCTTTGCAATTGCAGACGACCTCGTCAACTTTGCCGCCTCGCAAGCCAATCTTCGTCAGCACCTACAAGAGCTTCGCATCGAGGCTGAAATCGAAATGATCCACGTCGGGGCCTCTCATGCCCGTGACGTTGACCAGAACCGAACGGTCATCGCCCGCAATGCGGAGCAGGGTCGTGCAGACCAGAACTGTATTCTCTCTGCTGACATGTTCAAGCCTCTTGCCGAAGGCGAGGAAATGGCGCTCGGTGGAGCCCATTCTCATCTCCCGCATACCTCGACGCTCTCTGGAACCTCTGACGCCCACATGGCGAGCCCAAGCAAGCAGCGAGGTCCCATCCCGCTGATTCGCTCGCTATCACGCCGGGCATCGCTGGAGCGTGGCCACCCCCCCGCGGGTGGACTCGACGGCGAAACGGGCGACGCGGTCGACCTCGCGCGTGTTGGCGAAATCGCGCAGCATATTCGCGACAGCAGCGGTCAGGAGACACAGCGCTGGATTCAAGGCAAGTATGGCTCCGGCCCGTCCCCGGCGCTTCAGTCACTCTTTGCGCCCATGAACGACATTCAAGAAGAAGATGGCACGTCCATTTCGGAACCAACTACTGGAAATAGCGTCGATGAGATGGAGCGCGTCGAGGAAGCCTCGGCAACACCAGCGCCGGTGCCCCCCGTGCGGGAGATCGAAAGCGAAGAGAAGCATACCGGCCCGGAGGATGATGTGCAGAGTCCCAGCCGGACGACATCTTGCGGACGGAGTGAGGCAGGAGCGCCTCGCGGGCCCATGAGCAATCTCGAGGATCCTTTTCGCCCCGAGCTGTATCCTTCGTATCAGCGACGTGAGATCATCCTTGCTTCCAAGTCGGCTGATTTGCAGCGCTTGGCAAAGCGTCTGCGTACCGCTACGTATTTGAACGAGAAGATTCGGGAGCACTCGAGTTCCGCCGACCTTGTAGTGCTCAATTTGCCTCTCTCGCGAAACACGCCCACGCAGGAGTTCATCAAGTACACTGAAGCGCTCACCCAAGGCTTGCCGCGCGTCATTATGTTGCGCGGTCACGGAAGCGAGCACGTCGCGTCGCTGTAGTAGTGTAAATATATGAAGAAAGAAGAAAACAAGCAAAGTTGGCCTTCAGGTGTAATACCATGCACATGAAGTGCAAGTGCAAAATTCGTACATGTCTTGCTTGCCCAACGCTTCATATCTGACTGCCATGTAGCGGACACGATACGATGTCCATCCGTTCATTTTTAAAATCATTTTTATCATCAATCATGCTGCTTCGTGTACTCAAAGGTACCATGTGGCGACTTGATGGTGAGCTTGCTGCCCGAGGCGCCCTCCTCCAGCGCTTCGACACGACCAACGACCTGCGCATGGACAGTGAACGACTTGGAAATGGCAATGATGCTCTCGGCAACAGCTTCGTCAACGTAGAGCTCGAGACGATGACCCATGTTGAAAACCTTGTACATTTCCTTCCAGTCCGTTCCGGAGCACTCGTGGATGATGCGAAAGAGCGGCGGGATCTCCAGCAAGTCATCCTTGATCGCGTGGCATCCCTCGCGAAGAAAGTGCAGAATCTTGGTTTGGGCTCCACCACTGCAATGAATGATGCCCTTGATGGCGCTGCGCTCGACCTCGGCGAGAACCTTTTTCAGAATGGGCGCGTAGGTGCGCGTGGGCGAGAGAACCAGCTTGCCGGCAGGCACAGTGGTGCCAGCCTCGTCGATGGCCACCGGCTCCGTGAGACCGTACTTGCCGCTGTAGACGAGGTCCTCTGGGGTAGCCGGGTCAAAGCTCTCCGGGTACTTGGCAACAAGCTCCTTGTTAAAGACGTCGTGACGCGCGGAAGTGAGTCCGTTCGATCCCATGCCACCGTTGTACTCGGTCTCGTACGTAGCCTGGCCGTACGAGGAGAGACCCACGATGACGTTGCCGGCGCAAATGTTGCCATTGTCAATGACCTTGTTAAGCGGCATGCGCGTCACAACGGTGGAGTCCACGATCACGGAGCGCACAAGGTCGCCGACGTCAGCAGTCTCACCACCCGAGAGCACGGTGTCAATGCCCTCCTTTCTCATTTCTGCCAGGAAATCCTCCGTGCCCTGGATCAGCGCTGAGACGACCTCGCCGGGAACCAGGTTCTTGTTGCGGTTGATGATGGAGGAGAGCATGATCTTGTCGTCGATAGCACCGCAGCACGCGACATCGTCAAGGTTCATGACGATGGCGTCCTGGGCAATGCCCTTCCACACCGAGAGGTCTCCGGTCTCCTTCCAGTACATGTACGCGAGCGAGGACTTGGTTCCGGCGCCGTCAGCGTGCATGATGAGCCCGTAGTCTTCCGAGGCGAGGTCCGGGACGATCTTGCAAAACGCCTTGGGGAAGAGGCCCTTGTCTACATTCTTGATGGCGTTGTGCACGTCCTCCTTGTCCGCGCTCACGCCCCGCGCCGCGTACCGCTGCGCGCCCGCGCTTTCCGCCATCTTTCCTTCCCGCTGCTCCTCCTCCGCAGTCTTCCCGGGCTGCGCCGACCGCAGCTCGCCGACCCGCCGCGCCCGCGCCCTGCCGCGCCCCGTCTGCTGCGCCCTGCACGCCCGCGCTCTCCGCTGCCGCTCCCGTTTGCACGGAACCACCCAGTCTCGTCGTTGGTTGGCCGCCCCGCAATGTCGCCTTCGTCGGAGACACTAGACAGACGAACACTAGTCACTAGACAGACACTAGGCCTAGACAGACAGACACAGACAGGCAGCAGGAGCACAACGCCTCTCGCGCTGCGTATACGTGGCGTAGGAGGGCCTAGGCGCAGGGTGTTGCATGTGTGCCCTGCGCACGGAGGAGCTGCATGGATGGACTCGGTCGGTCGGGACGCGGAGAGGGAGAAGCCCGGCGCTTCAGCTCGCGATCGCGAGTCTGCTTGCCGTGCAGGTGTATACGGCCAAGCAAGACGCGAGCCAGATGTATTGGGTGCAGGCAGAATGCTTCTCGAGGCCATGGCTGGGGCCGTCGAATCGTGAAAAAATGAACCCTGCGTTTTTTAGAGCCGAGGCCATCGTGGATGCTCTGCTGCCAAAAAAATAAATAAAATTATTTTTTAGTAATAAAAAGAAAGTTTTGGAGCAAACGCAAACAAGCAAAGTATCTTTCGCTTGTTCGCTCGGCAGCGACGCGAAGATGGCGGGGGCTGGCAGCGGGGCTGGCGCAGGCGCAGGCGCGGGCGGCAACGGAGGCGCAGGTGGCGTGGCCGCGGCAAGAGAAGCAGATGTCTTTTTGCGGTACGACGAGGCCTCCGTGGCGAAGCTGCGCGACGAAAAGCCGTGGATGCAAGAGTAAGTTGAGGTTCGGAGCGGCCCACCACGGCTTGTCTCGTCTCGTCTCGTCTCGTCTCGTCTCGTCTCGTCTCGGCGAGTTTGACTGTCGTCGATCACCTTGCACATCGCGCAAAGCCAGACGTCGCAGAAATCATCCAGCCTTCGCTTGGTCGAGAACTAACGTGTACTCGTGAAACAAATGATCGCAGCGCGAGATATTTCAAAGATGTTCGCGTCTCCGCGTGTGCGGCAATGAAGATGATGGCTCATGCTGTTTCAGGCGTTGAAAAGGGCATGAACGCCGGCGGAAGGCCCGTCGAAGTGATGGGTCTCATGCTCGGGCACCTCTGCCCAGAAAGCCCAGAAACACTCGTGGTGAGCGACTGTTTTGCGCTCCCCATCGAGGGCGCCGAGACGCGCGTTCTCGCCGATGACCAAGAGGTCATTAACTTCATGATCGGCCTTGGCGAGTCCCTCGAGAAAACGCGACAGGAGCGCTTCATGGGCTGGTACCACAGCCACCCCTTTGATGTCGAAGTTCATTCGCATTGCTTTATGTCTTCCACAGATATTTCCACGCAGCTAGGCTGGCAACGCGCCGAAGATCGTAACGGGAACCCGTGGCTGGCCATTGTCATCGACCCCCTTCGCTCGCTCGCCAAGGGGCGACCCGAGATGGGCGCCTTTCGTGCTTACCCGCCCGAGTACACTGCCCCTGCGAACGAGCTGCCTGACGGCACGACTGAAACGGACGACAAGGCTAGAATCGAGAGATGGGGTGCTGCATGGAACCGCTATCACGCTCTCGAGGTCAAATTTTTCATGAGCTCTCTCAGCGCCAATGTTCTCGGTCTCATCTCCAAGAACTTTCTCTGGATGAGTGCCATTTCGTCGACACCCACCATTGAAAAGGAGTACCGTGATCGCTTTGCGGAGCGCGTGAATGGAGTTCAGACAAAGCTCGACAAGGCTCTACCGATGCTCAAGGCTGGCCGCGGTAATCACCTTGGCGACCTTGGTCTCGTCTCAAGGAGTCTTGGCGGCAACGCCTCTCTCGCCGGCACCACCCCCTCACTCGTTGATCTCGACCTTGGCATGGGGACGGGGGCTACCCAAGGTGCATCCTCAGAGCGTGCCGAGGGTGGTCGCGGGAACCCCGATGTTGACATGCAAGTCTCGGCCGCTGCTGCTGCCGCAGGTAGCGGGTCTGCTCGCAACTCGAACCAATCGCAAATCGACAAAACCATTCAGGCCGCAAGCGATCTCTCGATGGAACAGATTCAAACGCAGCTTAGCCAAATATCGAAACACCTTCTCTTCGCGGCCGTGCCAGGGACCACGCGTTCATCTTCATCTACGTCAGCGCAAACTTTGAGCGGACCAGGCGCGACGGCGCCGGCTGCGCCAGCAACCGCTCCACCGCCCTAAGCGCGCGCGCGCGCTCTCTCACTCTCTCCTTCTCTTTCTTTTCTAATTATCTATCTTGAATGGACTCTCGACTCGACGCGATTTGGGAAACTTCCTTCCAGTCATAATGTCAAGTCTATTCCATCGATCTGGTCCGTCGAATTGGAGTTGGTCAGGGCGTCAAAGCGAGGGTAAAAGCACGAAACTTGTATCTATCTTTTGTGTGTATGTAGGGGAAGCAATCTAATGGGTATCTTCTATCAGTGCTCTGGGTTTAGTCATCCGTGGATGCCAAAAGGGCCACACCACCACGGATAAAGGTGTCTTGCGTCTTCGTTTCGTCAATGGGCACCGAGATGAGCATGATAAAGTTTGTCGAATGACCTGTGGTTGACAAGATACCTCGACGCTCGCTTGTACGGTAGCAAGGTGCCTCGTAGACGTGGCTCTTCTTCATGTCATCCTTCTTGCAAGGTTGGAAAAGCATCATCGGTGCAGGAGAAATAAGCACCTTTGGTAAGGACTCCGTAAGGATCATGCGCTCCTTGCAAAATCTTGCGCCATCGATAAAGAGACCATAGACGATCACTCCATCCTCGGGCGGTTCCGTCACTTCGTGCGGGTCTTGGCTGAGCATGATAAACTCAAAGTCAATCGTATCGATTTCGAGGCCATATTTACGGGCAAAGTTCTGCAGAGAGCCCGTTAAAAACGCCTGCGTAAAGTAGAAGCCGCTGATCCAAAACGTGGGTGGCGGGAGACCATTCTCATCGTCGAGCCACTTTTGGAAAAAGTCAAGGCGCCCAAGCAAGTCCGAGACGTATCCAGCGAGCGGCTTGAGTGATGGGTAGCTGCTTGCGAGCCACTTTTTGGGCACGAGACCAAAGAGCAAAGCCTGTGCAACCTTTTCGAGTTCCTCGCTCATCACCACGAGGCCGCGCACAGCCTTCTTTACCTCTTTTAGGCTGTTGACCACGCAGTTGATGAGATTATTGAAGCGGGAAAGTTCTTGGCAAAGAACCGTATTCATCGACTGCTCCCAGCGGACGGGATACTTGAGTTCCGCAAGCTCCATGTTGTACGTCGCGGGCATCTTTTCGAGAATACTGTCGGCAATCGAGAAAATGGTGTCTTCGTCACTCATCGGCCCGCTTGCTGCGGGAGTGGCATCCTCGTCTTCCTTCTTTTCTTCCTCCGCCTTGTCCTTCTCTTCATCATCTCCAGCTTTTTCTTCTTCTTCTTCTTCTTCGCCGCCGGCTTGCTCCGCCTTTTGACAAAGCAGAAGGCTGTTGAAGAGAAGGTTTGTTTCGCCAATACCCTTGGTAATTGCTGCGTTTTCGTGCAGGCCAAAGACATCGGGTTTGTCGGCGAGAGGCAGCTTTTCAATGTAAGAGAGATATCCCTGATGATCTGTGTCCTCCGGCATCACATACGCTCCGCTTGGAGAGAACTGGTAGCCGTCTTCCAACACGCCATCATTGTAAAACAAATTTAGGATGCTCATCAAGCAACGACGGTCCTTGTCGTCCGTGACGCGACCGCCGTAGTTACATTGGCCACACGTGTACCGCAGTGCTGCAAATGGAAGCTGATCGTAGAGATCGAGAAACTCGGCAAGCTGTCGCGTTGAAATGATGCGGTCGCTCTCACTGAATTCGTACGGAACGTTGTATCCGGAAGGCCCGAACTTGACACGCTCTTGAACAATGGCGTGGAAGAAGGAAAGACTGAAGAGCAACTTTCGCCACTCCACAGGCCGGGATACAACCATGTCCATGAAGCCGGGCTCTGCAATGGGATCCTGCAGATAGCTACTCAAAATGTTCGCGCGCAAGCCGCGAGGAGGCTCGAGCGTCATTTTCACACTGTTCTGCAAAATGGAAACCGGAAAGTCATCCGTTGGATACGTCGTACACCAGAGGCGGTATTGGCGATTGCACGTGGCCTCCGAAGTAAGCTCGACAATGCGCTCCAGCGCAGGCATCCACGAGACGGCCAGATGGCAGTTTTGCAAAACGACCCAAATCTTCTCGTTCTCAGCACCCTGAGCCTTCTCAATCATTGCCTCTGCCTTGATACCCTGTCCTTGGCCGAGCGAGATCGATTCGACACGGGCGTGAATCTCTTCACTCAGCTTGATGATCGCCGACATCGGATCAGAACCGGCAGAAAGAACAAAGACCAATGGCGTCAAGTATGATGCATCGCTGTAGCAGGCACCGAGATTGAAGCTCGGGGGCTTGACAAAACGATCGCCCATCTTCTCAATCACAAAGTCCTGCACGGCCAGACTCACCTTGTCTGGACGCAGGCACCGCAGCACAAGCATTTTTTGAAAAGAAGACATTTTGTCCTCCCACGTGTCCGGCAATGGCATTTGGTGCGCGTCGGCGGCATCGTAAATGGCCTGGAAACCGGACTTGAAGGCTGCCATGGATTCGCGGAGACCAGAAAATGCTGGCAGGTCGGCAAGCCGGCAAATTTCACCCCAGCCCTTCTCACCGAGCCACTCTGGGCACGGGTTGGGGTAAGGGTTGTCCGTAGCCACGCCACCGGTGAGGAGAAAGAGCCACTCTTGCCCGTTGATCTCGTTGCGACCAAAGAGGATTCGCACACATAAAAGAAAGCTAAAGAGGAGCTTGTCCTTTTCAAGCAGACTCCGGCACACGTTGCAGTACAGTGTGTACGTAAAGAACTCATTGAGAATATCGAGGCGTTTCTCGAGGTCATCGCAAGGCTCCGAGTCGTCGATCGCCTTGAGAAAAAGATTTCCAAACCATTCGAGCGAGTACTGATAGGTTGGCTCAATATTGGCCAAGTCTGCAATGCAAAAGTAGAGGATCTGGGCGTGGTATGCCACTGGAACGTAACCCGCGCGCACTTCGTCGATCTTCTTTTCGGTGACCACTGCCACTGCTTGCTTCTCTTTGATATCATCTGCCAACACTTTACTCGACTTGAGCGTTTCAATGGCGCTTTCATCCTCGAGAATATTACCCGAGGATGACGAAAGAATCTGAAGAATCTCGTCTTCGCACTGTTTGAGCTTGGCTGCATTGTTGGCACCATCTACGATCAGGCGCTCCTTCTCTGCAGCAAGCTCAGGCTGCTCTGCTTTTACCACCTTGGCAAGCATTTGGTCCTGCAGACCTGCAGGAGTAATCATAAAGTTCAGCAGGGTCACTTTCACCGCAACCTCGGGCAAATAGTGAGGATTGCGCAATTTGGTCGTAATGTAGAAGCGAAAGCTATCCGAATACTCGACAACGCTGTCTCCGAGGCGAATACACTGCACACCGCCTTGCTTAAAGGTCGCTTTTTGCAGCAAAGGCTCGAACGAAGGGTCGATTTCCTCGTAAATATTCTCAAGAAGAACTGGACTGCCAAATTGCACAGCATTCTCCACGGTACGCATGTAGTTCGGGTCGCTCAGCTTGATAACTTTGAGACCGTTCTCCCCCTCGAGGTTGCGAATCCACTTGTTCGCCTGACCCTGAGGATCGATCATCAAAGGCCAGCGTCGCGAATTGAACAGGACAATGGCGTTGTCGACGCTGAAGGCATCTGTAGGCAGGCCGTTTACATTCCACGATCGCACCGTGACAGGGTCTCCAAGTGTCTGGAACAAAGACGGGTCGTCCTTGCTGGGGATCTTCTTTTCGCGGCACAACGTGGTCCAGCGCTCGACAACGTCATCGCGATACTCGGCCGTGAATGCACCCAGGTAGGCGATAACGCCGGCGGAGATGAGTACATTACCCGTGAGAAGCACGTATTCATCCTTGAGATCCGCGACATTCTGTGTCCAGCGAACTTTCTCTCCGCCAAGACCGTCAATGAGCTGCTTGGCACGGACAAGCTTTTTCTCGCAAAGGTCCACGTCAGACTCAAGCTTGTCCTTCTTCTGTTTGGCTTCCTCGAGGTTGGTCTCGAGAGCAGCGAGATCATCCACCACAGTCTGCAACTCAGCCTTCTTCTGGTTCAGCTTGTCCATCGTTTCCGAAAGCGTGGCCTCGGTTTCCTTGAGCTTGGCCTTCTTCGGCGCCACGACCTTGGCGACTTTGTCGTACGACTCCATTGCGCGAACCCACTTACAGAGACCAAAAGCGGCCACCGAAGCTTGCTTGATCTTGGAGGGTTCAAAGTCGGGGTTGTTGACGTACTTGGCACGTAGGATCGCAATGACCTTTTCGCTAATGTTGTCCTTGTCGTAATCCTTGAGTCTCTGCAAAAATTTGGGATCACCCAAGAGATGCTTCTTTGAGGGACCCCAATAATCCTCAATCTTTTTGGTCGGATCGTTCGGGTCCTTGATGCGCTCTGACTTGACGCCCATCATCTGGCACACCGCGCTCATGACGAGCACCACACCTGCGGGCGGCGTCTTCATCGCCTTCACCTCGGTAATATCTCCGGGCTTGAGCGTATCGAGAGCCTTCATAGCGTCCTCAAGCAGCGGAACGGCTTCGGCGAGGTCGTTCTCGCACTCCTGCTTCATTGCGGAACACTCATCGGCTTGAACCTGGACAATGGCGGCCTCTTCACTCACAGTCTTTTTCATGGCTTCTACGCCAGGAAGTTTTTGCTCAATCACTGCCATGAGTTCGTTCGTCTCCTTTTTGGACTTTTCAAGAACGGGAATCAAATCTGTCAGTTCCTGCTGCATGGTTCCGACCTGCTCCGCAGCAAAAGCGAGTTTTTCGAGACCAATCTCGTACCGACGACGTTGACCATTGACATGGTCACGGCACGATGCCAAGGAACCCTTGAAGCTGCGGATGAGCTCCAAATAAGACGTTGGGGTCACGTAATTGATGCGTCGGAGCTCGTTTCGCATGCGCTCGCTCAAGTCCGAAATGGATAGGTGCATGTACTGGCACGTGTCCACAATCTCTTCGCGCACATCGGCGTCCAATTCGACGCTACCCAAAAAGGTACGTGCCACAGCAACGAGAGCGTCCTTGGGCCAGGCAAAGAACCAGTCAATCGTGCAGCAGTTCACCAGACTCGGGAACTTGCGCAGACGATCGCGGAATGCGCTGCCGATAGGACTGAACGCCAGAACCACGTGCAGGCGGGATCGCACGCGATCGATGAACATGCGCCACAACTCGTTGAGCGACGCGTCCTTGATGCCAAGCTCCTTGACAATCTTTTGCATGCGGTCCAAGATTTCCATTCGCACGTCGAGCGGAAACAGATTCGGCACCTCACCAGTGTTCAGCATGCAATTGATATCCTCGATAAAGCTCTCGTACTTGATCTGAGTGTCACAAAAGAGAAACACCATCGGCTTGCTGCCGGTACCAGCGCCCTTGAGGACCTCTTGAAGATCCTCACGCCACTCCACCTCGGTGTAATTCTTGGCGAGCTCGACCTGAATTAGAGAATAGTCGGCCACAAAGGCCGCCAGACGGGTGAGCGACTGACGTCCACTACCACCGACGCCAACGAGAAGCAAGTTGCCACGCGGCATACCAAGGACACGCGCGATGCGAGAAATGTGCTCGATAGCAAAGACGAACATCACCAAATCCATGGGCGTCTTGCTCTCTGCGTTATACAGCTCGAGGTAATCTTGCATGAGCGGAACAAGCCCTGGAACATCGTTCACCTCAACATAAGGGCGTCTGGGATTGTCTGGGTTGGCGTAGCTTCCGAAAAAGAGCTTGCGTAGTGAATCAAGGACGGTCTCACCTTCGCCGCCCTCCGCGCCGCTCGTCGCATCTGCATCGTCATCGGCACGCAAGTGGCGCGTCGCCGCCGCGACGCCTCCTGGCTCATCAAGATGATCTGCAAGAGCCTCATCCAGGGCACTCACAAACCATTCCTGATCGTCGACGTCAATGAGGCGATCCATCATGACGCGACATGTTTCATGAATCCAGAGTCGCCGAAGCCCTGCGGCGTTAAAGTCATCCGAGCGGCTCACAAGCATGACGCCTTGTACAATGCGGCTAAAGTCTCGCAGATTAAAGGTGTAGTGCGACTTGAGCGGGGTGGGTAGCAAGTTCTCAATCGCTTGCGTGTACACTTGAAGGGTCGCATCGACGAGCCGCGTTGAGAGCCCAGCTACGTCTGCAGGCATGTCCTGTGCGCCCATGTGCCACGAAAGAATCGTGTTAAAAATGAGTTTCATCGTGTCGCCGTCAAAGCTGGACACGCACAAAATGCTGAAATGACGCAACATTCGTGGTGTGATGTGGTTGCGACTGCCGCCGGGCGGACACATGGCGCTGATGAGCTGGGTATCGACGATTTGATGAAAGTCCTTTTCAACAAGATCAAACCACCCGCCATTGTCCACGAGCTGGCGGAGAATCTCAATGGGGGGTTGCGCGCCATACTCCTCGACCTCGGGCATGTTCAAGTCATCAACAAAGACAACGCATTTGTTGCCCATGGGCGGGCCATAAATACCGCGCCTCCGCTTGTCAATTTTGCCGTCAACAATTTCCTGGGTCTGATTCGCGCTTGTTTTGGCCGTAAAGGCAACCGGGACCGTCTTGTAGACGTCCTGGTCGACACTCTGACTGAGGATTTGACCAATGAACATTGACTTGCCCGTTCCAGTGGGCCCCACCACCAGTACAGGAAAGCTATTGAGCAGGTTGAGGACGACGATGCGCTCCATTTGTGCGGTGACCTTGGTTGGGATCACTAAAGAGCTAAATTCCGCGTCCTTGTCAAGCTGGGGCAACACAAAAGTGTCCGTCCAGGACATCCATGTTTTTGCAGACTTTTTCACCTCCGGGCTGCCGATGGTTTTGCTCCCGCCGCCGATGAAGCAATAGTCGAACAAAAGCCCTTCGTCGGGCATGGGCGACAGAAATTCGTACGAGCCAGATTCAAAGGGACATTTCCAGCCTCGCAGCATGAGGAGAGTATTTACGGCCTTCATCTCAGGCACATCAACCACGGTGGCGTCCTTCATGAAGCGCCGCAAAAAGTCGCTGAGCAAGGTACGGCTCTCCGCATCGACGATGCCACCAACAGCCCAAACGAGACAAAACAAAAAGGTGTTCTCAATCATGCCCTGATCGATGCTCACCTTTGCTGCAGTAGCCTCGAGGAGCATGGCTTCCATGAGGCGGAGGAAAGACACAACCAGTGTCTGGTCCAAAGTAGGTACGAAGCTGCGACAATCTTTACGCAAAAAGGAGATGGCCGGGTCGATGAGCCAGTCGCACAGGGTCATAAGCAGTCGAGTTTGTTCCTCATCGAGGACAAACCCTGGGGCGTCCGGGTCTTCCTCTTCAGCAGCGTCTTTCTTGCCCTTGGCAGGCTTCTTCTTGCCGTCGCCGCCATTCTTTTCCTCCTCTTCAGCTTTGTCACCGGCGCCCTCCTGGTCATCAATGCCAATGCGAAAAACGGAAGGCAGGTTGAGTGTACCATATTTCATGAGCCAAGATTTAAGGACAGGCTGCCAGCCAACGCGAAATGGCTCCATGTAAATGACGCCGACGCGTGACACAGTGGCTGGAGACGCCACTTCAAGATCCATAGGCTCGAAGATCATGCTCATCGTGGGCGTCATCATGATCATTTCGCCGTTCATGAGGCAGAGTTTCTTGTTGTCGTCCAGGACAGTATTCATGTTCTCAATCCAAATGGCATCAACGGGTCCGTCGAACCAAACCCACTTTCGGTCCTCGACGGCACCAATCTTGGGTGGATTGGTCGAAAAATTACGGTAGGCGATCGCCAAGACGCCATCTGTCCACTCGTGCGAGACAGGATCGAACTCACCGTAGAGCTGACCCATGGTGATGGATTTGGGATTCATGATGGCCGTGTGGACTTTAGTCCATCGCGGATCCTCGGGAAAGCGCTCTTTCAGCAAGGTGAGGACACGCTGCAACATCTTGAGCGAAGTCGTCTTGCCGGCAAAGGGAAGGCCCACGACCATGAAACCGTGACGCACAATCATCATTTCGTACACCTCGTGCACCTTTGTCAGAAAATATTCCGTCGGGTCAAGTCGCCATTCACGGCAAACCTCGCGGATGGCTGAGTCCATGATAGAATAGTCGACATCAGGAAGCTTGATACCGGGGAAAAGATCCGACACAATGCCATTAAACAGAGGGACGTCCGGGGCGAGGAACTTGGGAAGGTTCACGTCAATAATTGACCTCAGGCAAAGAATGTTCTCGTCCTCCTCGGGCTGTTGCTGTTTGAGGTTACCGGCCGCGCGCAAGACAGCCATCACGGCACGCATGCCGTAATCGTAATGGGATTGGTTTGAAAGCTGCTCGGAGCAAAGCTTGTACGTCATGACAATCTTTTTGGCCAGCTTGAAGCCCTCAAGGTAGCCCATGCTGTAGAGAATAATCTGGCCAATCATAGCATAGTCGGGAACCATCATGGCTACATCGCGAAAGAGCGCCTTGAGATTATCAGGCAGCTCTTGCCGGCCGGCATAACCCGGGTTCATTGTGATAAAGACATTGCAGGTAACGCGCAGCTTGATCATCACGCCCTCAAATTCAAAAGTATCGACTTTGGCCACCTTGGCGCGAGAAATAGTCAGAATTTGCTGCGCCACCACCGAAAGCACTTCGAGGTTGATGCGATTGAATTCATCAAAACACGCCCAGGCGCCAGTACCCGCAAGTCCCTTGAAAAACTTGCCCATGGCCTTGTAGTCGAGACTATCGGAACAGTTGTACACGACGCATTGAATGGCAATTGCTTTGCCAAGATCCTTGGTCGTCTCGGTCTTACCCGTTCCTGCAGGTCCTGCCGGAGCACCACCGTAGTCGAGATGCACTGCACCCATGAGCGTACGGTAGCAGCGATCTGTAAGCGGCGTGATCACCAGACGCATTGAGTTACCGAGGTACTCGTAGCCGTAGAGACGCTCAGCATTAATCATGCGGCACGAGACCGATCCTGGGTCACCGGAAAGTGCAGAGGCCCGGCCCTCGTACCAATAGTAACGGAGCTGACACAGCCAGTCGAAATCGTTGGGATCCGACGTACCCAGCCGCGCGAGCTCCTCTGTAACGTCGCGAGCGTGTACATCAAGCACGACGAGGGGACTGACGGTCTTGCGCACGAGCTTGTCGATTTTACCGCGCACGAGCTGAATAATGTCATTAATGTACCCTGTAAGTTTGTCTGCGTAGGCCTGGACGGCGGCGGGTCCCTCAGAAATGGCTGCTGTGCATTCTTGCGTCCAGTACGTTTGCGTCACGCCGAGAACAACCTGACCAGGCCATAACTGCAGCCATTGAATGCGATCTTTGTCGCGATAGTCGACAATGGCCTCGTCGAAAACATGCGCCACGGTCTTGCGCATGATATTTTGGATTTGATCGAGCCAAATCTCGACACAGCCACCAGCTTCATTGGGATTGATGATTTTCTCCTTGACCTCATCGTACGTAAAGGGCACGACCTCGCCTTCCGATGAAATCATGGCGCGGATGTCCATCGTGTTGGTGAATTCAAGACTGGAGATGCCCTCAAAGCACTTGATAAGGTGTGGCTGCACACGTTTCGGATCCTTGGTCTCACTGAGAATCTCTAGGAGTTCTTCGTTGGAGAGGAAGAAGAACCGCGGGAAGAAGACACGCTTGGCGTTCAGGTAGTCGGCAAGACCCTTTTGAATCTCATCGAGCATTTCGTTGGCGCGTTTGAGCTTGGGCAAGAGACCCTCCTGCTGAAAGACAGCCATGACGTTGAGGTCCTCCATAGTCTTTTCCATGGAGTCGCGCCAAAGACGATCGACCTTTTTGAACATCTTGGCTTCGCTCGGCATTTGTTTACAAATGTCAGCACTCGAGAAAATAGGTTCGAGGTAAAGCCAGGTGCCCTGCATGGCAAGTCGATTCGAGATGATGGCCTCGAGGTCCTTGAGCCGCTGTTCCCAGGCAATGCAGCGCTCCTCCATTGTTTTGATGTATCGCGAGGCGCGCATGGCCTGCGTGCGTACAAGTTGATCATCCAAAGTCTGCTCAATTTCGTCCATTGATCGGAAGATCGAGGTTCCCGTGTCTTTGTACTCAAGTACGGCAAAGGCAAGAGGCTCCCAGTCCTCCTCCATCTTGTCCATTGCTTTCATGAGCGAATACTCTTTTGCAGCAGCCCCGCAAATTTCCTCGAGAGGTTCGGTATTCTTTTCTTCAAAGAGACCGTGCTCCGCCATGCCTGCAATGGTCACAACGGTGGGATCAGGGTCTTCCGCCTCGGCGTCAGCATCGGTCCCCTTGCTCTTCTCGGCGATGAGGTCACCTCCCTCGGCTTGCGGTCCACCCGCGTTTTGTGCCTCTGCAGCAGCTTGAGCGGCCGCTGCTGCTGCGGCGGCCGCCTCGTCTTCAGGAATAACCGGGTCATGTACGATGCCCTTTTCATCGACAAAAGGGATGCGAAAGACCTCCGTATACATTTGGCGGTAGTGACGCTCGCGAAGCGAAGGATGCCCAAAGAGCGCCACGAAGTCAGCCTTGCTGCGCGTCACACGAATTGCCGCCAAAAGGATCTCGACCACCTCATCGCCCTTGTACTTGCGATTGTATCCGACGGCCTCTTGAAAGTACTCATCAACAACTCGCTCGAGCTGCGGGCCGTCGAGGCCGTCTTCGTTGCGTTCTGGGTTGAGAAGGATTGTCATGTCGGTGTTCCACCAGCGGTCATGATCCGCATTCCAGCGCGCAAGGCAACCCCAAATGCTTTGACGTCGCTCAAGCAGCATACGACAGTTCTCGACGGCGCCGACCTCGAAGTTGTAAGTCGTAGTAGGTTTGTCTTCAGGCTTCTTTTTCCCACCCACGAGAAGTTCCATCTGGTGAGCGTACTGTTTTGCCTTCTCGAGCTGGACGTCCCATTTGCCCTTGAGCTTGCCAAGAATATCGACCATTTCTTCAGGACTCTGCTCAGGGTCATTGAACGGTTCGCGAGTGAGTTGCAGCGTCATTTGGTCACAGAACTCCTCCATCGAGGTAATGCCTGCCTTGAGCTTGTCCACATAGGCATTGTTGTGCGCTGCAATGTGATTGCGTCCACGAGCCAGCGACTCTTCGAATCGCGTCTTTTCCTCGGCGAGCTCCTCGAGGCGAGCGGCATCTTCGATGGAGTGCTTGACTTGGAAGGTTTTCATGAGCACATAGATATCCTGTACCAGCTCAAAGCTGCGGTCGTGGAATTTTTGCGCTCCAACATGAACATTGTAGTGCTCGACATACTCGGCATGGGAGGTGAGCGAAGCGTTTGGATCGACTTCGAGCTCAGTGCATGCTTTACGATACTTTGCAATAAGATCAATGACCTGGTCGTGTCCAAGAGTCTCCAGATACGCCTTGCAAGTATCCATTGGCAGGGCCAAATACGCCAGCAGAGCCTCCTTGAAGCTACGTGTCTCGATGATGACGAGGGAACCGCACTTTGTTTCCAGCTTCATGTTGGCAATGTCCTTGCCCCAGTCCTGGTACATGTGTAAATCCCGCTTCAGGGTCAAGTAATCGGGTCGATAAGCCACGTACGCCTCTGCATCAAAGGACGTGAGCCCAAGGAAAATCTCTTGGAAGCGATCCTTCACGCTTGTACCAAAGACATTACCTTCGGCGTAGGCCTGGGTGATGACGGCGTAGAGCTGACCAAAGGTGTCGGTGAGCGAGTCGAAATCGGCACAGGTTGCTGTGAGAGAGGTCATCTCGCTCAGTCGATTCTCGGCGGTACCGCGAGCGTATTCAGGATCGTACGGCTGCATTTCCTCCACGGAAGCAGCGCGGTCGGGGATCATGAGCAGAGGAAAGGAGTCGACCGTGGCCAAAAGTTTTGTGCAAAAGTCTGTGAATGCCCCAAACATTTCTGTCTCGGTAGGATCGATCGCATGAAAGACTACACGAGTCGTTTTGACTTTCTTCCTTTTGGTTTTCTGCTCACCGTTCCCGTCGGCGTCGATGTCCTCGTCGGCGTCGTCGTCGTCCTCGTCTTCCTCTTCCTCATCTTCTTCGTCTTCGTCGTCCTCGCCCTCGGGACGCTTGACTTCAACCTCTTCGGAGCGGAGCTCGACATTGACCTTGAAAACGCCTGTGCTCGAAGTAGCGACAAAGTCCACTAGCTGGGCGTAAGCGTCAATGATGTAGTGAAGCATGCGACCGAGAATGACGTAGTTGACCATGCGACAAAAGTCTGGAAGTCGCAAGAGGTCGTATTCGAGGGTCCTGATCGCGCGAATGGTCGTCTCCTTTTCAAGTCGCGCCTCGGCCATGGACTTGGTAGCGACGTTGATGATATTCTTGTTGCGCAAGAGTCTTTCCTTGTGCTGACGCAAATCTTTTCGAAGAGCTTGCGTCGCGCGGACAACACCCTGGCCAATCGAAGAGCCCGCATGTTGCAGGCCATGCAGAATCCTACCTTCGAGCTGATCCGTCTGCTTTTGCGCAAAGTTCGGCAAGAGAGAGGCCCGTCTCGCGTCGAGCTCAAAGGGAGAGTTCTCCATGAAATGATGCAATTCACGCATTGCGCTACGGAGAGCCTCGGCAAAGTGAGGGCGAACCATGAGCAGCTGATGCTCGACACGTCGTTTAATGCGACAGAATTTGATGTAGCGGACAGCCGCGCGCCAGCGACTCATTGCTTTGCGCTCATGCTGATACTTGAACGTACTCAAGTTACTGATGACGCGGAAACAGGTGGACTCATGGATCCACTGCGGCATGGTCATGATATCTGTCGGAATGGCGCGGCCCAGTCTTCCTGGGAGCGCGACTTGAGAGACGGCGTTTGCGTCGGGAGCGCCGGCTCTTTTGTGTTTATCATTGGCACTCGAACCGTTACCAAACTGCATGACACTGGTCGCTGTCATAATGTAGTATTCGTCTGGGTTGATGTGCGCAGGCTCGACGACCACGAGGTCATACGGGTTCTGCTTGATCTTGGCTGGGGCGCGGTTGAGCGTAACAAATTTGAGTGGAGCAAACGTCTTTTCTTGGTTTGCCACGAGTGCGAGGGAGGCGCCGTCTTCTTCTCTGTGTCGTGCAAAGAAGGCAATGGCTTCCTCTGATGTTTTCAGGTCCGGAAGCTGCTTGACGCTCTCGGTAAAAGGAAGTGGCTCAGCCATGGACGCCTTTTCTGCTCGCGGAGACCGAGCGCTCTGCGTGAAAAGCGCATCCGCGTCGACCTGAACCCGGGGCGATCTCTTGCGCGAGTTCATTGCGCTGGCAAAGTCATCTTCCTTTGCGAATGCAAGGTCTGGCAAGAGGTTCGGCATGGCAATGTTTGAGCCTCGCAAGCCTTCGTCGCGCTCTTCCCGATTCGCAGATTGTTTGGCGAATTTTCGCTGAAGCTTGCTCAAACCGCCATTTTTCTTGCTCGTTTTCCCGCCCGCGCTCGATGCCCTTGCGGTTTGTTCTTGCGAGACAGCCGGGTACTGAAAGCTCAGTTTCACATTTGCGCTGCCGGCATGTTTGCCCTCCTCGACATCGGCGTTGTCGTTCCGAATGCCGGTCGTGGGTTTCGATGGCATGTTTCACGTGTCTGCTCTGCACCACGAGAAAAAGCAAGCTCGTAGTTGCCACGAACACACGAGCAAGACGAGAGATTCACCAACACGATTTAGATTTGGTGTGTCCTCGAGCGCTGCGCTGGCTCGAGGCCTCAACGCAGCCCTGCACACAGGGCGCACGCGCAATCGAGCGCTAACGCGAGCGCCAGCGCGCTCTGCTTGCAGCAGAGGTTTTTATGCTTTGCCCCACGGCGGTACTCTTTTTCTCTCGGGGTAAGTTGTGGCCGCTTACACTTTGTGCAGAGCAAGGAGCCTTACCTCTCTATTGCACTAAACCTAGAATACGTTTGTTGCCTGCTTCAGCAACTTCCTTTCCCGTCACCAACGTCTCGACTCCACTCAAGTTGTCTTGACTTGGTCTTGCTTGTCGCTTGCTTGCTTGCTTGCTTACTAGCTGGTGTATTGCTCGAAAAGCTAGCAGTCTCTCAGCTTTTTTCCACACTCCACGTCAAGGGCCCCGCCATGTTTTCTATGATTTTGTCCGTTGAGCGGACAGGAGCGGCGCGGCGCTGCTGACTTGAAGGGGATAAGGGCATGTGTGCGCACTTCGATCAAGATGCATTTGAGACTCACAGTGGAAGAAGGCAAGGGCAAGGGCACTGTGATTGATCTACATACGCACGCAGACACTGTCTGCATTTGGATAGATGCTACTTGTTCCGATGACAGAAGATGAAGGCAAGGGGCGAGAACGCCCCCCGGCCCTGCACATTGCCCGGTATAAGCAGGGACGAGCCGGGACCGATCCACGCATCCACCTGAGCTCGCGCAATGGAGCATAGCTTGCGAGACTGACATACCTCCGCGTCAGTCGTAGACGAGAGGACGCCCTCGCGAGGATGCCCTCGGCGGCGGGACGTAGCAGCGACGACACGGCGACGCGGGCGTGCGAGGCTCTGGCTGGCGCGCAAGGCGGCAAAGCGACGGTGCTGAGTCAGCGAGATCTCCTCGCAGCTGTGAACCAGAACGAAAGTTTTCGTGCTGCGCTCAGGGAAGACCCTCGCTTGCAAGGCTTGCTCAAGCCGCGGACCTTTGGGGCGCTCTTTGCCGAAATCGAGGGGTACAGCAGGGCGCCAAAGGGAAACATTGATATGGAAGGCTTGGCGGCATTTCTTGACGCGCATATTCTCGACTCTTTTGACGCAGAAGCAGGAGAAGGCAAAGGCGAACGCGGTGAGGCCGACAACGACAACATCTCCAGGAACACTAGCATCTCTGGCAAATCTTCAACTTCCAAGGAAGTTGTCTCGAAAGCTTCGAAACAAGAAAGCAAAACACCGTGCTGCAATCCGAATCATAATCACAGTGCAACTTCCCACCACAACGAAAAAGCCCAGGTGAAGAGCAATATTACAGCGGAGGATAGCATTCCAGTGAAAAGCAGCCCTCCATCAAAGAGTGGCGCCAAGGCAAAGAGTAACGGCGCAGCGAGTACCACGAGCGCAAAGTCTCTTCGTTCACAAGTCTCCGCTGACAAATCAGCTCAAGACCGCAATACATTACCTTTTCCGACACCTTCCATGATGAAGAATGAGATTTCGCAAAAGGAATCCGCAGCTGCAGACGTGGAGGCGAGATCTCCAAACCGCACGGTGGTTGACCACGGACAGCAGACGACATCAATTCGCGGCTCACGCGAATATGCCACGGATATTTCAATGTATGGGTCAAAGACTTCGCCATCGAGACGGGGTGCTTCAAATGATTTTGGCGACTCCGCCTCTGTGCGAGCAGCGGAGAAGGAACGGATCATGTCTCTCGCAAGAACAGAGTCAGAGGCGCGATTATTACAGCAAGTTGATGCTGGGCGCAGCATGCGTGAGGGCCTGACAAAGGATGACATGGCATATATTGATCATATTGAAAAGGAACAACGCGAGCGCTCGGCTGCCGCGCGTCTCTTCATGGAAAGCTACGAAGGTGCAGCGCCAGATTGTCTTCGGTATGTTGACTGGGCGCATCGACACGGGCATCTCGAGCAAGGGTCTGCTTCCCACAGCTTCTCGGGTGCTATGTGCAGCTGCAGTCATTGCGGTCATCACACAGCTTCCTCACCGGCATTTGTTCAAACGTCTTCGAGTTCCTCCAAAGTTGCCAAAACAAGCAGCGCTCTGAAGCCTGCTCCATCCGTTGTTGCTTCGAGAAATGCTCGCGGCGGGAGACAACTCGAGCGCCTTGGGGAACCCGAAGCGGGCTCGCACGTATGCCTTGTGAACCCTCACACGTGCGGCCGTCACGAGCATCAACATCAACACTGCTATGCGTGCAAATGCCAAAGGGATTCACGTCTTTCAAGTAAAATGCCAACCACGGCGGGTTCTAAGCAAGCGCATTCTGTAGGTTCTGTGATGGTTGCGGACGCAGCAGGCCCAGAAGCAACAGCAGCTGCAGCAACAGCAACAGCGACTTTAGCTTTCGATGCAGCAGGCGGCAACGGTGCTCGGGCGTCTGTACATGATGGTCGGGCGGCTGGAACTGTTGCAGAAATTGCGCAGATGTGCCGCACCAATGCGTGCCAATGGCTGGATCAAGTGTTGACCGAAGGCACACACGCTACTGCGCAGCAACATCTAAGATTGGGTCGCATGCACGTTCAGGTGCTTGCACAGTGTGTTGGGGACCTACTTCGCGAGCTTGAAGTTGCCAAGGGTGCTGCTGCACGGGCTCGAGAAGAGTCGAGCAACCTCAAGAAGAAAAACTCGGCTGCAGAAGGTCAGCGACGGGCTGAGCTTGACGCGTTGCGTGCGAGCAACCAGCACATAAAGGCTGAGACGCTTCAGATATTGCACCAGCTGCGCACAGCCGTGCGGCGTCAATCCTGAGGGCTATAAAGACCATCTTACTGTAGTATACATTTATAAATAAAAAGAAGAAAAAGCAAAAAAGCATGCTCGTGGGACGAAAAGGGGAGAGAAAGAAGTTTATCCGATTTACCCGAAAAGGATCCGTTGCGTTGAGAATTCCTCCGAGGTCGCCCTGACATGGATCGACCAATCACAAGTTGAGCATCCAAGTCTCGACCTATTGCTGCCATAGCGTAACCAACAGTGATCGAGTATAGGGTGCCAAAGGTCGTGCTTGCTTTGAACCTCCAGTGCGCACACGTGACATTCCTGTCCGCAGGAAGGGTTCCCGTTGAACGGCAGCATCTTTTATATGGCAGAACTCTTGCGAGGTCTGGCTTGGCCTCGCCTGGCCCCGCACGGCCTCGCTTAGCGCCGCTGACCGAGGTTGTTTGGCGCCGCGCAGCCTTGCGTGCGCCGCTGCGCCACATTCTTGGCAGTAGTTCAACACCTGCGGCTCACGTTGTCACGTGACGACTGAGGTCGAAACGAAAAGAGACAAGCAAGAGTAGTGCTCTGCTTTGCGAGGAGAAGAAGAAGAAGAAGGAGAAGACCGTCGTCGCGCCTTCGGACGAACACACATCAAAAAGGTAGAACGCAGGAAGACAATGGGCAATAAAATCCCTGTCCCCGATGATCGTCTGCAAAAGACGATCGATATGCTCAAGTTGAGCAAGAAAGAAATTAACAAGTTCTGGCGCATTTTCCAAAAGTATGACCGTGACCATGGCGGCACGATCGACGTCGAGGAGTTTTACAGGCTCATTGAAGAGGAGAGGACTGTCTTTGGCGATAGCTTATTTGAGCTTGTTGGTACGTTTTTTTTTGCATGCATTGATTCGCGAGAGCATGAGAATGATACGCGGAGCGTGAACTGTAAAACGAACGCGCGCGGCATGAAAGAGCACGATGGACTGACGCTGAAATGTTGACAATGAAGATATTGACTGCTCGGGGACGTTGGACTTTTCCGAGTTTGTGCAAACGATTGCGACCTACGCCTTGTTCGCTCGTGTGGACATTTTAAAGTTCTGCTTTTTTGTGTTTGACAAGGACAAAAATGGGTACATTGACTCTGACGAGCTTCACGCGCTGGTGGAGATGCTGCATGGGAACAATCCAACAAGTAACTGTCGAACTGCACTCGCAAACTTTGACACCAATTCTGATGGAAAGATCGATTTCGAGGAGTTCCAAGCGATGAACGTGCGGTTCCCTCAATTATTGCATCCTGCATTTCGTATGCAGCAAAACATGATGATCAACACGCTTGGCGAGCAATGGTGGAACGGTAAAAAGCTGATGCTACAGGAGGAGCGCAATGCCGATAATGCACTCGAGGAGCGCCTTCGACTTAAGGAGCTGCAGCGACAACATCGAAATCAGCAACGGCAAGTGCGCCACAAGATGGGCTTCTTTGGGTATTATTTTTGCTTTTTCAAGCGTGGAAAGGTCTTGGCACAAATCGCCGCCGAGGAGGCCATTCGAGCCGAAAAACGGGAGAAGAAGCGCCAGCAAAAAGAAAAACAAAAACTGCAGCAGAAGAACCGCAAAGATTTGGAAAATCTTTTCAAGGATGATCTCAACGCGGATGATGCCAACGCCGAGAAGCAAGCTCGAAAGGAAGAAAAGCACAAGAAGAAGAAGAAGAAAAAGCACGGCGAAGCGGCTCTGAAGGAAAAGAAGGAGGTCTTACGAGAGCGAAGACAGAAGCGCGAAGGCGAAAAGTACAAGGCAGCTGGGAACGGCAAGTCGAAGGAGGACAGAGAAGAGCGAAGAAACCGTCGCAAAGAGAGAAACGAAGAACATGATGATGACTTATAGATCGCAGGAAGCCCGGTGGCTTTGCTTGTTCGAGGGTGCGGGCGCGCAATGTAAGATAAAATGCACTATACCTGTTCTTGTGCGCTGTTTCCTCTTGCTGTTTCAAGTTTTGATGGTGATTATGGCTTTATTGAAAAAGAAGAAAGCCATCCGCTGGCGCCTAGAGGTAACGAATGATGCGTGCATGATTGCTTTCATGTTGCGCAGCAAGAGTGGAAAGAAAGAGATGTAAGGGAAAAGGAAATGGGAAGTAGACCTGGGTCGGTTTTCCAAGGGATCACGCCGTCTCCTTGGTATGATTGAGACGGTGTGCATGTGTGGTTTTAGAAACTGATTCGCATTACAGTAAGCCTTGTAGAGAGAGGCGCATGGTGGTCATATTGCACGTGAGTCATGCACGAGGCGTCTTCCCACTCGACCCATTTGCTTTTTCGTAAAAAGAATTTTTGTTGAAGTGCGTGTGGCCGTGTTGAGGAAAGACTTGGCGTCACAGGTTTCCCATTTGTGGATCGAGATCACAGACAATCAGAGAGAGTAAGAGAAGAAAGAGAGAGAGAGAGAGAGAAATGGTAGGAAAGGAAGAAAGGAAGAAAGGGAGAAAGGGAGAAAGAAGGTGCCGTCTGGCACGAGAGGGTTCGGAACGAGAATATTGCTACACAGGCGGCAGGAGGCTATATAAAAAACATAGCAGCCGGCTGCACTGCGCGAATATACTCGGCAGGCTGGGGTAAGAATTCGAAGTCAAGCGTAAATAGAGCCGAACGTACAAAAGCTGAACCCTCGCCTCGCCTCGCCTTGCCTTGCCTCGGCTAGATTGAGCCAGACAAGGACCTCCATTCCTCCTTGGTCTCTCGTGCTGATTACGCCTGGCCGCCCTTGATGCAAGTGACGAGCCAATCAAAGCCCTCGAATAGACCACGACCCTTGGTGGCAGAAGTCTCCTGAATGGACCACTGGCGGTTCTTGATGGTGGTAAGGCCCAGGTGCTCAGAGACACCTGCAGCCGGAAGCGCGCCCTTCATGTCCTGCTTGTTGGCAAACACGAGCAAGATCGCGTCCTTGAGCTCCTCTTCTTCTAGCATACTCATGAGCTCCTGGCGTGCAATCGAAAGCCGCTCCGTGTCTGCGGAGTCAACTACAAAGATGATGGCGTCGGTGTTCGGGTAATAGCAGCGCCAGTAAGGGCGGATGCTGGTCTGGCCGCCGAGATCCCAGACCTGGAACTTGATGTTTTTGTACTGTAGGGTCTCCATGTTGAAGCCGATCGTTGGCACTGTTTGACCGATGGGTTCATCGACCTGCAGACGATAGAGAATGGTTGTCTTGCCAGCATTATCGAGGCCAAGGATAAGGATGCGTACCTCTTTGCTTCCAAAGAGGGTGGAGAACATGCGCGAAAAGATGAGACCCATGATGTGTTTCTGTCGTCTCTTCTTTGGCTTCCTTTCTTGCCTCTCACTTACGCGATACTGCTCCTCGGCGTCGTGCAATCAGCTCTTCTGGGTCGAAGGAGACGCTTTGCGGATATATATGTGTGTGAGTGTGCGCGCGCGCGCGCTCCAGCTTCTGTCCGCTGCCTCGTTCCAGCAGCCGCCGGCACGCCAAGAGCTACCCGGCGCAAGAGTGCAGTCGGCTGGATCGCTGGCGGTTCGCGTCGCGTCTGCGAGCGCGTCCGCCGGCCAGCGCGCGAGCGCCGCCCTGCCAGGTAGGTAGGTCGCGTACGTGCGTCCTCGCGAGCCGATTCGGATCGCCTTCGCGCAGGCGCGCCTCCGCCGGTCGCTGCGCGGGGCCCGGGCTCCGGCGCGGCGTCCGCTCGCGCGCGTCTGCGCTGCCTGCCGCCGCTCCCTGCCTGCCCGCTCGCCCGCCGCCTGCCTGCCCGCGAGCGCCGCCTGCCTCGCTGCCTCCGCTCGATCTGCCGGGCTCGCCCCGCGCCCTGCTCTGCTCCCCCGCCCGCGCGGACAGACAGACACCCCGGACTCGCTGCACACAGTCAGCCTGGCCGGAAACAAGTCGAGCAAGAGGGGAGAGAAGTGGAACAAAAAAACAAACAAGCAACCAAAGGATTGAGAAGAAAAGAAAAGAAAAGAAAAGAAAAGAAAAGAAAAGAGAAAAGAAAGGAAAAGAAAAGAAAGAAAGAAAGAAAAGAGAGACTGTTCCTTCCTCGCGCAGAGGAGGAACGAAAGCGGCCGGTTAGGTTCCGGTTAGGGTCCGAGACAGACGAGACTCCGGCGCCGGTTCGCGCCGGCTTTGCGGGGCCCCGCCAACGGACACCTGGCGCGGGTCTGCTCTTCTTGCGCGGCGGCGCGAGGCCCGCCCGCGCGGCGCGCGAGGGCAGCAGAGGCGCGTCGGTCGGCCGGCGGCGGAGACGGCCTGCGCCGGCGCGAGCAGCTCCGCGTCGCGGCGCAGGTGCTTGTCTGTCTCTCTGGCTGGCTGGCTGGCTGTCGTGTTTGACTTCTCGGTCCGCGCGGCGAGCGGGCCCGAGAGCGCTCTTGCTGGGGCCGCACGCGCGAAAGCAGACGTTGAGAGGTCGGCGGGCACGCAGCTTCTAGGCACGCAGCTTGCAGGCGGGCAGCTTGCAGGCGGGCGGACGACGGGGAGCGCGGCTGGCGCAACGCGACTGCTGGCCTGCGCTGCTGCTGAGCGTGCACCGCCGAGTCTCGAGCAAAGTCGAGACTTGCTCGTCAATCAACGAGAACGACAAGAACAACAAGGAGAAAGATGAGCGGGGCCTTGCCCGGCATCATGAACTTTCGAGGCCCGCTCGAGGTGCGCAGCAAGGAGCAAAAGGCCAAAGTGACAACGCTCGAGGGCCAACTTCGCCAAGCAAATCAGCAGGGCGAGAAACGTGGCAAGGATATACGACGACTCAAAGAGAAACTCCGCACGCAAGATGCCGAGCTGCAGCAGGTGAGAGACGAAGCCGAGGCCCGTGTCCAGGAAGTCGAAGCCGAGCTCGCTCGGGTCCGCGAGCAGCTTGAAGGTGAGCTTAAAGACGCCACCGCCGCTGCTGCTGCCAACCAGCAGGGCAAACACACTGCTGAAGAAAAGAAGCGAAACGCGGTGCGGGCAATGAAGCGAGAGAAGGAGCTCCGCGAACAGGCCGAAGCTGCTCTGATGCTGGAGCGCAAGCGGATCGACAAACTCGAGCACCACAGCGTACGCGTGCAGAAAGTGAAAAAGCAAGGAGAAACAGCGCTTCGCGAGGCGCACCTGGCCACGGAAGCTGCGGAAAATCGCTCGCGTGGTCTCGAAGAGGAGTGTGACCGTCTCCGCGCGGACCTTGAATCTGCCCAAGCTGACCACGCCGCTCTCGTCGATGAGCTCCGTGCGCAAGTACGCGAAGTGTCTGCGAGAGAGGACGAAGCGCTTGAGCGTGTGAAGACGCTGGAGCGCGATGCGCTGACTGCCAAACAGAATCTCGAGAATGCGCGACAAACGGCGGACTCTGCCAAGCGAGTCCAACACGCCGCCGAAGAGCGTGCCACTGTAGCAAAGAACCGCATTGGAAAGCTCGAGGCTGAACTCGCGCAAGCCACGGAGCGCCTCACTCGAACGTCAAGTGAGCTCGAGGACTTGAAAAAGCAAAATGACGAGCGGGAAGAAGAGGCTAAGAACGCCGAAGGACTCCCAACCGAACTGACGGTGCCAGAGAGTGAAGGGGATTTGCTTGCTCGTATCCGGACAGCTCTCGAGCAGCGAAACATCAGTCTCGACTTTTTGCTCAAATCAGCATCCGAGACACCAGCTTCCCATACACCATTGAAGACGCCTGAAAGCTTGGGGCTCCCGCGCAAAGCTCGCAAGTCCGTGATAGGAGCCTCGCTTCGATCACCCAAGGTCGTGAGCGCCGTGACGAAGTCAAAGGTAGCAAAAAGGGAGCAGTCTACTCGCCGGCTCTCGTCCACGAACAACAAGCTTGCTGCCAAGCGCGCTGCGCGTACCGTGGGTGGTCCGAGCGCAGCCGTTGAATCGAAGAAAACATCTGCTGCAAGTGAGGCTTCTGATCCGGCCGTGAATAAGAAGACAAAAGTTGCGGAAGCGAAAAAATCTAGAGCTGCGGAATCGTCGGTATCCGTGCCAAGGGAGACCAAGGCGACTCTCGGTGCGAACTCTGGTACGGAAGCGCGAGACGACAATGGACCGGCTACCGAAGAACTAAGCGAGCAAAAGCAAGAGCCCGTCATGCAGAGAAATATGGAAGAGAAACGCTCCGCCTCGCCAAACCAGCGCGAGAGCGAAGTGGAGACGGAAATGCGACATGCGGATGTGAAGCAGAGTTCTCGCCCAAAGAGCGCAACAGGTCCTGCCCGAGGTCTTAAACTTCGCCCACGGTCCAAAACGAGAGTGCACCCTGCTTCGAGCGAGAACGATTCGAAAGCGAGTGCGACGAAGACGAATAAGAATGAAATGAAAGCAGGTAGCAAGTCGGGAAATAAGGAAGAGCGGCCACGCGAGGCTGCAGATGTGGGTAAAGGAACTGGGGCGAGTGCTGCTGGACATTTTGCATCGGGATCCTCCTCGACACCATCTCTGCGCAAGTCTCATGCAGGAGGGGGCTCAGGAAGCGGAGCAATGACAGCGACAACGACAGAAGCACCAGCTTCATCAGCTGGTATTCCTTCCAAGGGATCCTCGAATATTGGGTCTGAAGAGTCGGCACGACGCGCGGAGAAGCAACGCAAGATGCAGCAACAACGCCGCGAGGAGCGCGAGCAGCTGCAGAAACAGTACCAGCAACAAAAGAAGCTCCAGCAGCAGCAACAGCAAGAGCGTGTAAGGCGCGCTCGGAGCAAGAGCGTCGAGAAAGCACAACGAAACGCAGTTATGGCGATTGAGGAAACGGAACAGCCATCGAAACTAGAGATTGGAGCCAATCTCTTTGACATTGCTCCTCAGCCTTCACACGATAGCCCTCCACGAGGTGAGCTGGAAGGCGATTTTGACTCTCTTTTGTATCCTCGACCTGACAAGGGTTGGAAGCGAAGTGGGTCCAATATTGCCACACAGCGCGAAGAGCTCCATCTATGAGCGTATTTTCGGTTCTTTGAAGAGAGAAAGAAACAGAATGCGGAAGATGGATTTGGGTGTTTGAGAGACTCAGTTTTAGTAAGCGTCATAGTTAATGTTGTTGGTCCTCTTTTACAAATTTGCCTGAAGGAAGGGAGGAACGGAGGAAGGAACGGAGGGAGGGAGGGATCGGAGAATGAGCGAGTCAGTCAGTGAGCCCGCGAGCTTGCTCTTGTTCCCGTTGATGCTGTAGACTTTAGTTTTCTTTAGGAGGACATTTCTTGCTTGAGAGCCTCGGCGGCGTCGAGAAGTTCGAGAACAGCCTTTTCGACAGTCTTGGCTCCAGATCCTGATGCATCAGTCTTGAGATAGGCCATAAAACAATCGATGGCCTCTGAGTAGAGAACAAAGGCAGTCCAGGCATCTCCATCCTCTTCTGCGAGCTTGCCTTGCTTGCGTAAGGCAACGGCACGCGATGCGCACTTGAAGCCAGCGCGTGCCATGGCCTTGAGGGTTTCAACCCGAGAGGCGTTGATTGAGGTGTACGGAACAAGAATCGCAGAAGCTGTAAGCTCGAGAGGCTCAGGCTGCGGGTCCATGGCAAGGAGGATCGCTTGGAGGCGGTCCATATAACCAGCCATGTTTGTGAGAAGTTTTTCTTGAGCCTGTTCTCCCTGCGGAACGCCGCATTGAAGCGCGTTGCCAAAATTTTCAAGCGCACGATCGTATTGGATGGCTGCAGCCCCTATGGATCCATTGGCGTCGAGGGCGACAGCGCTACGCACAGCCTGAAGCGCGGCTTGCAGCGCGTCGCGACCTTCAGCAAAATCGGGTCCGCTTTCCTCGCTGGCGCCTTGTTCGCTGGCGCTGGCGCCTGTTGCGCCGGCAGCAGCAGTGCTGGCACGCTTAGACGATTTGCTAGCGGCATCCTTTTTGATACCCGCGAGCGCTTCGGCAATGACCTTATCCACGTCGGCCTGTGAGACCTTGTCCTCAGGCGCGGCCTCGACGGCGCCAAACTTTGGGTGTATGTACAAACAGAGCACGAAAGAGAAATAATGATGATGCGAGACGCCTGGTCAGTTGATCTGAGAATGTCTGTACGGACGCGTGCAGACGACCCTGCGCGCGGCCACGCGCTTTTGCTGACGAGTGAGAACCCAGCGTGGGAAAGGGCGACGCCATCCCCGTCCCGTGCCCCCCCCCCCCCTTGTACGTCCAGGGCTCGACCGCGCAAGGTCTGCGTGCGCGACGTGTAGCTGCCGGGTTCGAACTTACCCCCATTCCCGCGCTCAACGCGCTTAGCTGCGCGTTGAGCTCGTCCATCTCCGCATCGCCAGAGGATTTTTTAGACGGCATAGTCTTTGGACACGTTTTCGCTCTGTTTGGCGCTACATGTGCAAATAAATGCACAGAAAAGAGTTTGGGGTGGAGACCGAGTTGCGCGTGAGAGGTGGATAATGAGATGTCAGAGAAGGGTGGACACGGACTCGAGGTGGGAACAAATAGAGATGGAATCCTCTTGTGCCTGTCAGTCGAGAGGTGCGCCGAGTCCTGTTTAGTGTAACTCACGTTCTCGAGAACAATAGTTCAATTTACTTTTCGTAAAGTGCGGAGTCGTCTTGGAACGAGCGACGGGTTTAAATCGGACCTAGTTCCCGAAGGACTACGAGATTGTGAAGAAGAAGAAGAAGAAGAAGAAGAAGAAGAAGAAGAAGAAGAAGAAGAAGAAGAAGAAGAAGAAGAAGAAGAAGAAGAGGAAGAAGTCATATAATACTCTCTCCATTTCAGCAAGCCATTATGCGAACTGTGAGGATGGCTACCCATGTGGCACAGTCTCCACGGGCTTCAGTGGCCAGTACGTTTCACGTACAAGGCGTGGTCTCAAGATCCTTGCACCACATCACATTTTCACGAACCAGATGTCATTTCACGTATAGGTATAGGTTGCTTTTTTTATAATGATAAGACTGGTGACTCGGCATACAGAACAGGACATACAGCTTTTAGCTGGAAGGAGAGCTTGTGGAGCTGCTCGAAGAGGGCGCGGATCGGCGCTGACGAGACGAAGATGCCGCAAAGCGTTTAAGAGACTTGGCAGAGAGCCCAAGGTGGCGGTAGGCGCGCAAAATACTTGAGGTGACCGCGACGGGGCGACCTCGAATGTGCGAGGATCCCAGATGCTGGTCACGGATGCCGAGACCGCAATATTCGTCGTAACCCTGGGGCCCAGCCCGGTGAAGCGCGACCTGAAAGCTGTGAAGTTGTGGGTACTGTCCAAATTTCTGGGGGCTGCGCTGATTGACGAGCCCAAAGAAGAAGAGGCCGAGGGCAACGATTTCCTGCGTGAGGACAGATTTACCAGAGAGCACGCCAGCACGCATGAGCGCTTCAAACATGAGCGCGCTCCAGTCCATACGCAGCGCCAAGTTGGCGTCAACGTTGCTTGCGCTGAGCGCGACGTCGGCCCGAGGAGGAGGCAAGGTATCATTGCGGAGCACACCCGGTCCAGGCGGGACGGAAGGGAAAAAGTCGGCCTTGGTGCAGGTTCCAAGAAGCGAAGGGCAGACGAGGTCCTCTGCGTTTGTACCAAAGGCAACGAGGCGTGCGGCAAAGGCCTTGGTGGCCGCAGGGTTGACGGTGCAGGTACGCAAGTGCTCGAGGTAACCTGCGTGGTCGAGCGCAAAGGTCTCGGCAAAGTAGTGTTTCTCACAAAAGGGACAGACGACGATCATGCTGTTGATGGCAATGCGGGCTCCGTAGCGAGTGCGCTCGACATCATCGGGGAAAATTTCACAGAGAGCGTGGTCAGCGATTTGGCGGCGGCGCGTGCAGACGAGTCTGAATGCGTCCCGTGCGCGGACCATGGGAAGAGCGGTTGAGGCGGACTCCACGCGGTCAAGCTCGTCGAGGCGCTCTTCGATGGTTGCATAGTCGACCGTGACCTTGCCATCGACGTCGATACCTCTATAGCAGTCCTTGACGACTTGGGCAATTTGCCTCGAGCGCTCGGACACAAGGTAGCGCGCACACCAGATGGCGCGTGAGAGCGCGTCCATGCCGCGAAGAGAGACCGAGGGGCACGGCGGCGTGAGTGCAGTGGATGAATAAGAAGAAGAAGCAACTGCGCCGTCCGATTTGTCTTCTTGGGCGTCCTTGTTTTCCGTTTTGAGTGCGTCATTTTGTCCGCTGAGACGTTTGGTTTTGAGCACGTTGACGTGGTGTACCTCCGTTTCGCCAAGGTAGGCGGCGAGAGCGTTGCCAGAGACGACCTCGAGACGTGATTGCATATCAGTGAGGACGGCGAGATGTGTGGGTCCATGAAAGGGGATGCCATAGGCTTGAAAACCTGCAGCCATGAGCTCTTGCGATACAATGGAACGGTAGTCAAAGGCACCCTCGTTAAGGAGCTGCGAATAAACGAGGACTTCCCAGTTAATAGAAGAGTTCATGGGCACTCGGTTGGGAAGACAGAGGCGGGGGTCCTCGTTTTGCGGGGCTGCGTCAGGGCGGGGCTTGAGCGCAGTCCATGCGAGGACCACGGCCTGATCGATTTCGTGGAGCTCGTCAACGATTTGTGCGTTTTTGTCAAACGCCCGGTAGCGCCTTGCGAGGGAGTCACCGATGGAGCCATGAAGTGAGAGGTGCTTGCACCAGTTTTCCAGAGACCCGAGCTTGTTGAGCGCAATGGTACGGCCACAGAGTGGACAGAGCGCAGTAATGCAGTTGACCACGACGCGCTCGGCAAAGTCAGGGGACACGAGATGCAACGCAGGTTCGAGAGTCTTGCGCATAATCGCGCGGCAGCGAAGTGTGGCGACCCGTGCCGCATTGATGTTGTTGTCGAGCGCGAGTTTGTTTTCAATTTCCGCGTAGGTGGGGACGGTGCTCTCGCTGCCCTTGGGTCCATCAGAAGGACGGTAGCACGAGTGGACTTGGGCAAAGATTTCGGTTTTTGTGTTGCCTTGAGAAGGTTTGGCGGCGGAAGCGGTGTTGCGCGCTGGCTGTACCTTGGGAACACTGGCGGCGGCGCGCACATTCGCGACGTGTTCACCGGCCAGGGTCATGTGGCCACTTGGGGCAGCGGCAGCGGAGGATGCGAACATTGGGGGCGGCGGTGCCGCGTCAGTATGTGCTAGATTAGATGTGCGTGGACGTTTGTACGTTTCTGCGAGCAGAATGGCATCGTGGTTGCCGATCGCTGCGTGCGATCGTTTCGTCAGAGCGGGCAACTGGCTGGGCGCTTGCGCTCCGTTCTGGGGATGAAGCGTGTTGTTGTTGGTGGAGGTAGTGGTGCAGGAGGTCGAGTGCATGGGCGTAGGGAAGAGAGAAGATGCTTGAACCGAAGGTGTGGAAGTGGGCATTCCCTCCCATGCATACGGAGCAAATGTGGAAGACTGAACGAGGTTTCCGTATTGGGAGCGGTGCATGGAGAAGCCGCTGGCGCCACCAACACCACAGTTGAGGCCAAGATTGGCGAGGGGGGTTTCGAGGCGACGTTCGGTGAAGGGAGGCACCCACTCACTGATGGAGCTTTGTTGCATGAGGGATGCAGGCGCCAGTCCTGGAACATGGGTTTGATCTCGGCTTGAAGCCGTGAGATTCGCGCCGGATCCGGACCCAAAGAGAGATTGGAGAAAGGAGGACGATAAAAAGGACGAGGCAGGGGCGACGGGAGCACGGGAATTGGCTGTGGCGCTGCCGAGGTTGTGTGGGTTGCTGTTGGGGGCCGGCGAGCCGCCGCTCACGCGCGCTTGAAGGTCTGTTTTGACTTGGTTCAGCAAATGCGCCTGCGTAAATTGGGTGACGCCTTGGTTCTGCGGCACAGGCTGTGCTGTTGACTGCTGCTGCTGCTGGTGGTGATGCGTAGGAAGAGGTGGCGGGGTCCCGGAGAGAGAGGGCGCCGTGGAGGGCGACGACGAGGGCGCATTCTGCGCTGAGACGCCCATGAGCGCCGCGAGAGCGTCGGCGCCGACATCGATCGTGTTGGGGTGATTCCCGATTCGCACGGTGAAGGTATCCGCGGTGCTATTATAGGCTGTGATGACAAAGACGCTGCCGTTGGGGAGGACCAGGCATTGATCGACCATTTTCACTTTTTGCAAGAGTTTGAGCGGGTCGAGACGTTGTTCCATGCTCTGGGCTGGATGGGAGAGAATTGTCCCGCACGGCGGACTTGGCGAGGAAGACGGGCCCAGCCCGTTCCAGCCAAGTGTCGCCAGCTTGGTTGCAACGAGGCGTCTGCGAGCTCGTGGCACGAGCTCGCAGACGCTCAGTCGATCTGTCGGGTGAGCTCGAGCGAAGTCGAGCGAAGCAGGCTGCACGCTAGCTAGCCACTTGGCTCCTGAGGGTCGAAGGGTCAAAGGAAGGGTGGGTGCGTGTGTCTCGATCGCTCAAGGCACGGTCTGTCTGCGACCGCGTCCCGCTCTCTCTCTCTGGCTGAGCTGTACTCGGGGCGGTTCGAGCTCGTGGGCGGTGCAGGGGGTGGGGTGGGGAACGCGGGTCGCCTGTCTGGCTTGGCTTGCTCTGCCTGCCAGCGGCGAGGGCCCGAGGGGAAGCACCACCAGGTGCTGATTTCAAATCGAGGTCGATCGCTCAGTCCCTATCAATCAAAAGATCAGGCGGGCGTACGCCGCTCGCTCGCTCGCTCGCTCGCTGGCTCGCTGGCTCGCTGTGCTGCTCCGTGCTTTGCTCTGCTGTGCTCCGCGCTGCGCTTGCCTGCGATGCGCTGCTCGACTCGCCACGGCGGCTGCGAGCCTCCAAGGGGCCAGCCAAGACGCGCAGGCCTTCGAGCACGCCTTCGCTCGCTCGCTCGCTCGCTCGCTCCTGGTTCTCCGCTTTGCCGCTCTGCTGCCGCCTCGCCGCCGCGTTGCCTTTCTGTTTCCTTTCACTCCAACAAACTAAAACAACTAAAACTTTTTATTTCTTTCCTTTTTTCTCTCGTTCCTTTTTCCCTTTTTTCATTTTTCCCTTCTTCCTAAATCGTTCTGATCGCCTACATCTCCTTCCCTGCGCGCCGAGGTGACCAAGGCCGGAGCGCGGTGACTCCGTCGGGGCGCCCGCTTCCTTCCCCGCTTCCTTCCTTCCTCCCCCGCCTCCTTTCTTCCTTCCCTCCTTCCTTCCTTCCCTCGCGTCTCGCTCTCCCTCTCGCTCTCGCGTCTCGCTCTTCCTCTCCCTCTCCAAACGCGAAAGCGAAGTGCGCGATGCCGGTACGAGCGCCGCCGCTCCTCGGCCAGCCAGCCAGCCAGCAAGCTAGCTCCCTCTCTCTCCGCGGCCCCGCTGAGGCCAGTCAGCTAAGCTCCCTCTCCCCCCCCTTTTCTCCTCTCGACTCGCCGCCCCCGGACGCTGCCGGGGTGTCCCCCCCTGCCCGCCTCTGCCTCCCGCCAAGAACGAAAGAAAGAAAGAAAGAAAGAAAGAAAGAAAGAAAGAAAGAAAGAAAGAAAGAAGCGGCGGCGGAGAGGGCGCCCTCCCTCGCGCCCTGCGCGAGCGGCAGGCGGCGCCTCGTTGGCGGCTCCCGGGCCGCCCCCGCGCCCCCGTTCTGCGCCGGCACGGACCGTGTCGCGGCGTGTGTTTGCTCGCGAGGCAATGCACGGCGACGCAAAGCAAAGTGCGCCTGCGAGCATGCCTGCCTGCAGTGCATGCCCTTTGCCCTGGGCAGCGGGTTCGTGCATGGCCGCTCCTGTTTGCCGCCTTGAAAAGCCGCTACAGCCCAGCCCGCAGACGCTGACGGCTTCGTGCATCTGGCCGTTAGTCTACAGTGCCTGTCTGACCCGTGCATTTGTTCTCCATGATCTCTTGCTCTCGTCTTCGCTGTCAAGGACCCGAGCAAGCAGACACAGGCCCCGAGATCAAGGCAAAAGCCTCGTCGCAGCCAGCTCGCCTGACAGCGACACTTCGACAGCCCGAGATCGATGGATCGGTGGCGAGCGATTGATTGCTCCTCGCGCAGCTCGCCGTTCTCTGTTTTTGTTTTGTTTTGTTTTTTAACCTCTTCTCCTGGCTTTTTCTTTTCTTTCTGCGTTTGCGTGCCACTTCCTGCGCCCGCCTCCGCTTCCTTCTTTCTTACAAATCTGCACGCCCGCTTCCGATCTACCCTGCAGCTCCTACACTTAGCCCCACAGCTACTGCTCGCGAGTCGAGTGACTCCTGCCGGCTCACCTGCCAGGGCCGCGCTCCTTCTTTTCTCCGCTCGCCTCCGCTCCCGGCTGCCGCTCACATCGCTCTGCGCTGATCCGCGCACAACCCCGCCCCTCTCTGCTTGGCCCCGCTCCGGTGCCAGCCCGCGATCGCGTCCTGCCGCTCGGCCTCTCTCCCCTCCCACCCGCCCGCCCGCGCGCGGCGGCGGCGGTGGCGCCGCCGTCTGGGCGGTGTGCCTGCCACACCACTTACTGCATGCGCCCTCGCGCACCTTTCGCTGGACCGTTCGTCGCCTTCTCTCCATCTTCTCCTCTCCGTTCCCCTCGCCTCTCCTCGCCGCGCCGTTTCGATTCGCGGCACGGCTCGCCGCCGCAGCGCGTGCCGCGCGTGGCAGCCGTGGCCGCTCGTCCATCCACCCGCCCATCCATCCTCGCGTCTCGTGCAGGGCGTGTGCCTCGCAGAGCGAGCAAGCGACGCGACGCGACGCGGCGGCCACCTCGCGCAGAGGCAATGAGCGAGGCAAGCGAGGACGACCAACCAACCAGCCCGCCAGCCAGCCATGCGAGCAAGCAACGGCCTGGATTGACGACATCCAGCCACAGATCTGAGGGAAACATGCCGACATGAGCGGCAGGAGCGGGTTCGTCCCGTCTCTCTCGCGCGTCCCGCCAGCAGGCAGGCCACTGGCCACCCCGCCGGCCGCTCGCTTCTTCCCTTCGTGTGCGCGGCCCAGCCCGGACCATCCTGGTCGCTTCGGGCCGCGCGCAGTGCAGCAGGTAGCCAGAAGCTGCAGCTGCCAGCCTGAGCAGAGAGATCCAGCCGAGTGACGGCGGCGTGGCTGGCATCCATACCGCGGAAATGTGGCCCGACCAAGCATCCATATGCATCCTGGCTGGCTGGCTGGCTGGCTGCCCATAAACTCGGATGGGCGGATGGTGATGGATAACTAACGACGCAGCGACGCAAAGAAACTCTGCACAGCATTGCAAAGAGACGGCGAACCAACTCATGCCTGCTGGCCTGCCTTGCATTGCCGCTGCCTCATCAAGCGACGTTACGTTCCCTTCCTCTCCTCCCTCGACTAGGGCCGGGCTGGACGCGATGGCGGAGTCAGTCAGTGGGTCAGTATTCTTCTTTCTCGGTCGCTGGGGCGCGGGACGCGACACGGACCTGCGCGGGCCTTGCCTCCGCTCGCTGGAGCTGGTCGCTGGTCGCTGCCCTCTCGCCTTCGACGCCGTTGGAAAGCGTTTAGGAGCCAAGAACTCTCTCGCTCAAGACGCGTTGCCGCTAGGCCCGCCCGGCCACTGCGGCAGCCTGGCCAAGCTAAGCCAAGCTAAGCCGAGCTGAGCCGGCCAAGTCGCGCCTTGCCCTGCCTCGCCTTGCCTCGCCTCGCCTGGCCTCGCCCTGCCCTGCTGTACCGCACGACGCCTCGGGGCTCGAGACTGCGTCTCGGGGGCGCGTCGAGGCCGGATCGAACACGTGGTTCGCGGCGGCGGCGGGACGCAGCAGCGTGGTGCGGACTGCAGTGGCCGCTGGACCGCCTGTCGACATCCGCTTCGGACAGCGGTTTCGGCCTGCCTGCCTGCCTGCCTGCCTGCTTGCCCTACCAGCTGTTGGTTCGTCAGGGTCCGCGAGTCGCAGGCACCTACCTCGGGGCACCGCCGGCTGCGGCTTGCGTGCGCGCGTGGAGGGAAAGGGGGGGGAGCGGGGGCGGGGGGTGCCCGCCCGTGCCCGCCCGTGCCCGGTCCGGTCCGTGTCTACGTCTAGGGCTAGGGCTCGCTTGAAGTGGAGACGGAGCGGGGATCGGGCCCACGCAGGTCCGGCTTGGGCCATGCCATGCTTTTTCAACTTCTTTTTGTCAATTTCGTTTTCTTTCTCCTGCTTCTCTCTTACTGTTTCTTCCTTTTCTTCTTTTTCTTTTCCTCTTCCACTCCCTTTTATTCTGTAGTCTGCTGTGTTGCTGTCACATCACTTCCGCGAAACACAGAATCGCACACGCTCGCATATACCGCCGCCGAAGCCGCTCTGGCTGACTGATGCAGTGTCGCTTATTCTGTGTGCTTCCCCTGCGTATGCGACTTGGCTGCTGTAGCTGCTGGCTGGCTCTGTTGCCGCCGCGGGTCGCTGGACCCGGCAAGTGAGCTCTATGCAGGCTTGGTACCGCAGACGGTATGGAGGATGCCCCAGGTGGGGCCATTCCAGTCGCTCCACGGTTTCGGCAGCGGTCCTCACCCCAGCGTGAACCGGCATGCACGTGCATAGCCCGCCCGTGCACAGCAAAAGTATATATAGATGAAGCCGCCAAAGGAATGCAGCGCAGGCAAATAAACTAGCCGCGAAAGGCACTCCCCACAGCATGACTACTTCCACCCCCCTTGGAACCCGCAAGAGAAAAAAAAAGAAAGTCATCTCGAGACCGTGTAAAAGGTTCCAAAACCGTTGGGTTCTGGCCCCGTAGCTTCATATGGGGCTGGTTATATGGACCTGCCCAACCGCAGCTACCTCCGTCTTGATCGATGAGGGTCTAACGTAGAGTGAAGAAGACGCGCCAGCCGCCGCCGATGCGATGCTATTGCATGTACGTAGCCTGCCGCTGGCCCGCTGTTTGCCTGGTCCGGGTTTCCAAGAGAGCTAGTCAGAACTTGATTGGCGAGCCAGCGTGGCACCCAGCTGAGCGATCGTCGGAGTGACGCACCGGAGAATTAGCTGCAGCTGCAGCTGCAGCTGCAGCTTCAGTTGGCGCAGAGGAAGGCAGGCTGCTCCTCGTCGGTCGGGCAGCGGTCGTACAAGCACGGCAGACAGACGCACACAGGCACTCACGTACTCACTCACTCATGAACGGCCACAGCGGCTTTGTCAATCTCCGATGCGCTGGACTCGGGACAGCGCATCTGAAGTGCTCGGACCTGTTGCCTTCCACATGAGATTGCTCGTTTCCAGACTTCTACTTTCTTTCTCACAAACAACCAGCAGCAGACATCATCTGGCTGGCATTCTACTACTACACTGCCTGCAGCCGCCGGTCCGCTGGCTATCTGGTCTGTCTATCCTGCCGCACCGCTGGCCAGTGGCCATTTACAGTTAGCAGAAGCGGTTGTGGCTCCCCCGGTGCTGCTGCACTTGCTGCTCTGCTGACACTGACCCAGACTCGGCAGGACTCTGCAGCAGGAAGCGGGTGTTGCGGGGCGCGGCGCGTCTAGGTCGTCTGAGCGGTGTGCATCGGCTGCCGCTCCGTGCCCGTACGTACGTGTGTGTGTGCGCGTGTGCGTTGCCTCTGTCTACCTGGCCACACTGTAGTACACGCTTCGCCTGGCAGCCGGAGCTAGCCGCGGCTGCCAGCGATGGCCGTTGTCTTGTCTTGATTGCTTGACGACTTGCTCAAGGCTGGCTGGCTGGCTGCCTGCCTGCCTGCCTACGTGCCTGAGAGAGGAAGCTGGCGTTTTCCAGCAATTGAACCCGTAGCTTGTCCTTGGTGTGGAGCAGTCCGGCGTTGCGGAACGAGCCTTGCCTGCTGCTGCGCGCCTTCCGGGTTAGTGGAGCAGCTCTAGCTAGGTTCAAAGATTGCACTCTCGATGATTCTTGCCGCGGTAGTGTAGGGTGGTGCAGCACGGCCGTCTTTTTTCGCGTGAGATCGTGCAGCAGCTGCAGCTGCAGCCTGCCTGGCTGGTGGCCTAGTTGGGAGTCTCGCCCACCTCTCCTGCTGCTGTCACCCTGCTACACTGTCTAAGCTCTGCAAGCCGCGAACCTTTTTAGTCTATTTTTATTTCATTCTCCTCTTCCTCTTCCTTTCTTTTTCTCTCTCACCTGCCCTCGATCTCCCTCTAAGCCGCATTGTTCACTGACACTCACGCACCTTGAAAAGTTATTCTTATAAATAAAAACTAGTTTCTGCCACTAGCCGCCTCCTTTCTTCCTTGCCGCGCCTTCCTTGCTTCCTTATTTTTTCTTGCTTCCTTCCTTGCTTCCGCACCTCGAGAGTACTTCTGCTGGGTCTGCTCCTGAGAGAACTTGAAGAAGTTGAAGGCGACCGTGATCGAGCCAGAGCCGCACCAGGAAAGTCGAAGTCGGCATCGCGGCAAACTTTCAGGTAGGCAGGCAGCGCAGTCAAGCCAAGCAGGAGACTTGCCAACGTTTTGGCAAGCGGCCAGCGATTCGTCGACGACTGTCTTGGCGGTTTTCGTGGGCGGAGGGCGCGTCGCATGTCGCGAGCAGAACGATGCAGCAAGACTGAAACAAGTGATCAAGTAACGGGATGCGGAGCCACCGATTTTTCGAACGGAGCCTTCAGAGCAAGGCTTCAGCTACTCATCCAGATAATTGAGGTATAGGCAAGAAGCACATTGGCCCTCCGGTGTTGCCAGCAGTAACTGGCTGCTGCAGCCTCGCGAAGATCTTCGCTTTTTCACTTTCATTTTTCTGCATCTGTGCATTTTGTGCATTTTGCCTAGCCGGAGCATCTTCTCGGTTACGAAAAGGACTGGTATTGCTGCCTTGAGATTGAAGAAACGGAGACCATGAATGTTGCTACCCCCCCCCCCCTCCCCTCCACACACCTCAAAAAGCAACGAGTCGTATGCCATATCGTGCGCACACCACACGCCCTAATTCGAGGCAAGTCAAGTCAAGGTGAGAAAATCGTTGCAGCGCCGCAACGCCGACGCAGCTGGGACAATGAGAAGAACACACGAGCTGTTCTTGGACTTTAGGGCGATTTTTCAGTTCTATTTTTCGTGGGAGCCAACGGCACCGGTGCAGCCAACAGCGAATCCGTGCAGCCACCAAGGTAGTAAGTAGCGGCAAAATGGTCATGGCATGGTATGGCCTGGTGGCGCGAAACGAAACGTATCCAGCCATCTTTCGATGTTGACTTGCGTAGCGGTTTCTTTGGCGACGAGCAGGGAGTTTTTTTTCTTGGATTGTGGTTCTCGGTCCTCTTTTCTTGGATTCCCTTCCCTGCGAAACCGCGATCAGCTAGTGCAGCCTGCCTTAGCCAGCCAGTTGAGACCAGCACTCCTCCCGTACGCGAGCCGGTCGCTGTCGCTGTACTGGCTGCACGTACATTCATTCTTGCGTCCTCTCAGCCAGCCAGCCAGCCAGCTTCTTTTTATCGATCGGCCTCATTCACATCGATGCGTCGCCTGCACTCAAGTTCTAATAAAGAACGACTCACGCAAACAAAGAAAGGAGAAAAAGAAATTCACATGCACGTTATGCAACTCCTGCATCTCATGCCTGCCATGCATGCTATGTGCTCACTCTCAGTGCACGCCACAGCCACGCCCGGCGCTGGGCAACGGCGTGCGTGCATGCATGGGAACTCGAGCCTCATGAATTTCCCACGCGGCGATCACTAGCACCTCCGCCTCCGGTCCGTCGAAGCCAGGCTGCTGCCAGCTAGCTATCTCGCCAGCTGGGCCCCGACGTCGATGCAAGCACCTCCGCCTCGGCCGGAGGACTGGCCGCCTCCGCGTCGCGGGACCTCCGGCCCGGGTCCGAGCCGCTTCCACAGCGCATCTGAGCTGCTGCTTGTGTTGGCTGCTGCCTTCGCGGGTGCCTTCCTGCCGTGCGCCGTGGCCGAGGCGTGCATGCATGCATGGATGTATGCTGCGCATCCCGCGGCGCATCTCCCATCAACGAAGGCGCTCGTCCCATGAGCACCCTGGTCATGTCACCACCGTGGCAGGCAGCTAGGCAGGTAGGCCACACGAACTCGAACTCGAACTCGAACTCGAACTCAAACCTGAAGAAAAAGAAGCCCCGAGGCCGCCGCCGCGCGGCGCTCCTTGCCTGCACCGCGCGACCACGCTCGTACATGCGCGCGTACGTCTACGTATGCCGCCGTGACGCGTGACGCCGAGTCCTGCGCCGCGAGTGCAGGCGGAGGGAGCAGGCGAGGCGAGGCGAGGCGAGGTGAGGCAGCGCAAAGCACGGCAAGATATTTTTCCAGGATCAGAGACGAGGGTCACACGGGAGGGCAGGCAGTTGTGCTGCAGACAGTTGCCGCGGAGAACGCGGGGGCTGCATCGAGGACGCCGATCGAGCTGGCGCGGAGCGGCTCGAGGGGATTTCTACGGACGCGAGCGGCGCGAAGGCGGAATGCGGGATGCGGAGGGAGAGAGAGAAAGAAAGAAAGAAAGAAAGAAAGAAAGAAAGAAAGAAAGAAGGAAAGAGGGAGGGAGGGCGGCGCCGGAGAGGCGCCGGCGCGTGGGAATTCTCACTGCGCGGATCCCAGTGACGGCGGCGTGGTGGGAACGAGAAGCGGAAGCAGCCGCTCCTAAGCAGCCAGAAAGAAGCTCGCCGCAACGCAGCGCAACGCCGCGCAGCGCCTGGAGGCAGGCAGGGCTAGTCGGTTGGCTCAGCCCCTCCTTCTCCCCCTTTGGCCGTGACCTCGTTCGCTTCCCGAGCCTGCTCATGCCGCCGATGTTGATCGATTGGCAATGCATAAAGTCCCAGCCTGGCTGCTGGCCCAACTGCGATCCGCGTCGCATCGGCCGCGCCCGCTGTAGCCGCGCCGCCTCCGGCGCCCGCAACGCTGGCTGTGGCATTTTGCTGCAGCTGCAGCTGGTGTGGCTGGTGACAGAACTCGGCGGCGCAGCGCGTCACCGGTCAGTCAGCTCCGCACAGCGCGCAGCACAGGCAGCGCGCTCGCTGTGCTGCGTGGCTGCAGGGGCAGCTGGCCGCCAGAAGCGAGCTCTGCATGGCCCGCCCGCACGGCCCGGCCCGCGCCGCGGCAGCTTCCCGGAGCGCCCAGGGAGACCGTGGCGCCGCGCCGTCTGGCGCCGAAGCCGCGACCTGGTGGTGCGAGGAAGCGAAGGGAAAGGGAGGGAAAGGGATGGAAGGGAAGGGGAAGGAAGGGAACGAAAGAAAGAAATTGAAAGAAAGCAAAAGAAAGAAAGCTTGAAAGAAAGAAAGCTTGAAAGAAAGAAAGCTTGAAAGAAAGAAAGAAAGCTTGAAAGAAAGAAAGCTTGAAAGAAAGAAAGAAAGCTTGAAAGGAAGAAAGAAAGAAAAAAAGAAGAAAAGAAAGGGAGGGACGTGGCGGTGGAGAGATTGACGAGGCGAGTCGCAGAGTGACCTCATGCAACGGCAAGGCAGGGCAAGGAACGGCAAGTTGGATGCAAGGCAGGGGCAGGGCAGAGGCAGGACTCTCATGACAGCCAGAGCAAAGGCGCGCGGGACGTACCTACGCACGTACGTGCGTACGTATGTAAACGGCGGCTGCCTCCGGTCTCCGTGCCTGCCGGGGCGGCATGATCTCCAGGCCTTGATCCAGCCCTTCCGGCCCGTCGTCAGCAGCGGCTGCGGGCGGCGGCTGGCGTCGCGGAGGCCGATGCCGTCATTCAGGCGGCGCGAGGCGCGCAGGCCGGCCAGCACCGCGGCGATGGCGACATGGCGGCGGGCTCGAGCTGGCCGGCCGCTACATCGCTGCCGCTGCGTGGCACTCATGTCGGGGAGAGAGAGCGCGGAGAGAAAAAAAATGCCCGTGGCGCCGCCTGCCGTCCGCGTCCGTGGCCGGCCCCGCAGAGCGGGGTCGTGCGGGACGACTGTGGACTCTACCGGGGCCTCGCAGGCCCAGGCGCGGTCGCAGTGTCGCTATCGCGGGAGACGCGAATGAAAGCCCTTAATAGATCGATCGGCCAGGGAGATTAAGGGCGAGTGGCGCGAAATGGAAAGATGCGGCCTGAGCAGGCTGCGCTCCTTGCTGCCTCCCTGCCCGAGAAGCGGCCGAGGCTGCTAGGGCTAGTGCTGTAGGGCGGGCCCCGGTGGGTGCGCGGCCAAGTAGCAGAAGCGGCGCAGTGAGCGCAGGGGCGACCCCAAGAGGGAAAGAAGGAGGTAGAAGGTAACGGGGCGTCAATCAGCGAATCCCGGCGCGGTCGCTCCGGGGGCCACTCGGATCGCGGCGTTCCGCCACCAAGCGACGGGCGCCGTCTGACCGCAGGCTGTGGGGCCGGGGCGTCCGCCGGCCTGCGAGCCAGCCCATCTCTGCGCTTTTTTTTTTGCTTTTTTTTTGCTTTTTCTAGATAATTTTTTCAAATTTTTATTTTATTTTACAGTGTTAGTTTTTCTTTTTTTGGTTTTCTTCGCGCAGTCCTGGCAAAGACTAGCTTGCTCCGTCGGTCAGCCAGGTACCTCGATCTTATCTCCAGCGCCGTCTCATACTCTCCACACCTATTCCTCCCGCGCCCCGCGGAGTTCGCGAGCCGGAGCCGCGGCGCGAGAATTCGCCGTTCTCTCATCTCGGGTCTCTCTGTTCCGGGCTCTGCATGAATCTATGTCTGGCCTGCCCTCCCCACAGCTGCGACACGAACCAAGCCGGCCATGGCGGCTGTGCATATGTCTCATCTCATCCCATGTCGTCGCGTCTGTCGCGTCTCGCCCCTCTCGTCTTGCTCTTCTCATCTCGCTCTTCTCCGTCGCGTCTCCGCGTCCTCCGCTCCGCCGTCGCGTCCTCCGCTCCGCCTCGCCTCGCCTCGTCTCGAGCGAGCCCAGCCAGCGCGGGGACATACAGAAAGTGGGCGCGCGCCCGCGGTCGTACGCACGGCGGCACCCGCACGAAGCGCCAGAAGCCGAGCGACCTTCAGCACGCAGCAGCATCGTGCAGCCACCGTCTGCAGCAGCAGGCGAGCAGCAGCAGCAGGCGGCGGCAACTGCGTGCGTTGGGCCGAGAGGGACGCCGCGCACGCGACAAGAAGAGCATCGCATCAAGGAAACTCAAGGCCCAAGAAAGCAAGCAAGGGAAGAAAGATCCGCGGGCGCGCAACTGCGAGAACCAAAGAAGCATAGAACGAAACAAAGAAACGCAAACTTTGCAGCAGGGCCTGCGAGTCCAAGCGACCGCGACGCGCGCAGCCGCAGACAGACAAAGCTGGCACGCGAGACCGTGCGACAGCGTCCCACCTCCCGTCCTCTTCTCCCCTCCCCTCCGCCGCGCGGCGCGACTCGGCGCGGCTCGGCTCGCAGCTGCTGCTGCTCCGCATGCGTGCGTGCGCGGCCTGGCGGCGCGACGCGCACGACGCAGGGCGGCGACGCCTGCCCTCTCTGGGGCAGCCGTCCGGGCGGAGGCGGGAGCGGCGAGGGCCCGAGGCCGGGCGCGGAAGCGGAGCGCGGGACGGCACACAGACGACGCCGCGGCTGGGAAGAATGGCGGCGCGAGGAAGGAGGGAGAGGCAAGGCGCGGGAGGGAAGAGAGCGGGCCAGCGAGCAAGTGCGCGGGCGGCAGGGGAGCACATCCCGCGGCAGGCGAGCAACGCGGAGGAGGTGGAGGCGAGGTGAAACGAGATACGCGGCGAGAGCCCGGACGAGCAGAGGCGAGCCAAGCTGGGTCTGGAAAAGCTGGCGGCTGCGCGGCCGGCCGGCTGCTTGCGAAGGTGTGCTGCGCTGCCGTGCGGCGACTTCAGAGTGTACTTGCTTGGCGTTACGGTATTACTGCCAAGTCGCCGGCGTGGCGCGGTGGCAGCTGCAAGTGATTATACTATATTCTTTTCCAAGACGCTGGCGAGGGCGGGCGATGACGCGGAGGAGGAGGAAAGGAGCGCAGCTGAATGCAGAGCAGCAGTGGCAACAGAGAGCAGCGCACAGCAGCAGCGCAGCGCGCTGCACAGCGGCGCAGCGCACTGCTCGGCGGCGCAGCGCAGGGCACTTCGCGGCACTGGAGCAAGGGCGACCGCGAGCGGCGTGGAGATGCACACGCGGCGGATGGTGGGCAAAGGTTTTTTTATTTTAGGTGCTCTTCTTGTCTGTCGTTGACGTTGTTGACGTTGGTGTTGTTGCTGTCGCTGATCTTCTTCCTTTATGGTCGCAACGGCGTCGTTTGACGTCCGGGGTCGAGCTCCTTGAAGTTGTGCGGGTCGGCCTTGGAGAGAGCTGGAAATGTAAAAGGCAGCCCGTTGCTTCCGCGAAAGTTCGACCTCCGAGCGATGAGAAGAGGCGAGCCAGCCAGTCAGCCAGTCAGCCAACCTGCAAGCAAGCCTGCACTGCAGAAGACGCGTCACTCGCTCTTTGCTGTGCGCGTTCGGACGCGATGGGCAAGATTGCCATCTAGCTCTGGCTGGCTGATAGCGTGATCAGGTTGCCTCAATGTGCCAGCATGGGGCGACCTGCGGTAGGGTGGGCATTATGTGCAAAGGCTCCAGCGACGCGACATGGAGCCGCCTCTTTACGAGTCATTGCGAGCCACCAGCGCGGCCCCTCTCTGTCAGGCATGAGGAGGATATTAGCAGCAGCTTCCAATGAAAGAGCTATTTGGCATGGCCGTCAGGACCTGTCAACCAACATCTATGAGCCTCTCCTGAACGGACGAAACCGAAAACAACTCTGATTCGCTCGCTCGTAGAATTCGCATATTACAACCTGAGCATCTCATGAGCCCTGGGTCTCAGATGTAATGACCCAAAAAATGATTGAAACCTGAGCATCGCAAGACGTGACCAAAGATTCATAACCCCCGTCCTTGCAGTTGGCAAAGTCGTTCATCTTGCAACGCTTCCGCCTTGAATTGGCATCGTGACAGATAGCTGATCTATTCTGTGGGATATGGAAATGACGTGAGCAGACAGCACCCCTGGCAAGCCTAACCTCGACGGCCGTAGTCTCGTGCAACATTGAATCATGTCTCACGCACAGCGCTTACGCAGTGCGTCTCACCACACCTGGAATTGTCCTGCAAGCATACATAGTAGCATTTCAAGCAATGCATCTGCCATCCACGCTTTTTTATCTTTTTAAGAGCACCGCAAGAAATGAATCGTCGTGTATTGGGGCACTGAAGTCTGCCTCTTTGCCTTCATTTGCGATTAGAAATGTCGTTTTGTAGCAGGGAAAACAGCAGCAGAGAAAGAGACTGGGAGTGCTTCGCAATCGTCCATGTAAGGCTAAAGAATTATAAAAGGAAAATCATTGTTCCGCTACCACCAAAGAAATCATCTCTTTACACAATGGACACAGGGTCCTTCTTCGGAGACGCGACGAGCTCAACGCCACGCAAAGCGCGCAAAGCCTGATCGAGCGTCCCCGTCATGAACGAGGTCGGGAAGACAAGATCTCCTTCAGCGCTCACGCCGCCTGCAGCCTCCTCCGGAAGCGCATGCAGCCAGGGCAGCACAGGGCGGTGGCCCACACTTTGCAAATGCAGATTCTGCTTGTCAATCGCATCTCGTACGGGTCCCTTGACATTACATGCAACGAGCGAGATTTTGCGCGCAAACAGAGTGTGCTGAATTTCCTCCAGCATTTCCAAACCCGCCACGTCAATGCTGTTCACGCCCTCGCAAGTCAGCACGACGGCCGGACGCGAACTCGCCTCCGCGTCGACAATCAAGTTCGCCTCTGAAACAGCCCGAAAGAGCACAGCGAGCACATGCGTGCGGTTGGCAAAGTTCAGTCCGGCGTCAACGCGAAAGATGACCGCATTATCAGGCCGTTCCGCATTGGGGAAGCGCAAAACATTACGGTACACCGCCTCGTCGCACGCGTTAGCGTCCAGTCCAGGGACCTTGCCGAGCACAGCCGTGTGCGGAAACGCGAGCTTGCGCAGCAGAATGAGCACCGAACACGCAAAACCGACCGCAAGCCCGATCTCCGTGCCCAGGCAAAGCGTCGCCAGCATCGTCAGCATCATGACATAGAAATCCTCCCGGTCCACCTTGAAGGCCACCCGCATCGCGGTAAAGTCAAAAAGGCCAGAAACCGCAACAAAGACAATCGCAGCAAGCACGTTCTTGGGCATGTAGAAAAACGTCGAGGTCAATGAGAAAATCACCATGAGCACAATCAGCGCGCTAATGATCGACGCAACGGGCGTGTTTGCACCCGCAGAATCGTTCACGGCAGTACGCGAAAAACCACCAGTGACAGGATACGTGTTAAAGAACGAGCCCACCAAGTTCGCCACACCCAGGCCCGAAAGCTCATGACTCGGGCTAATCTCGTACTCGTGAGAACGCGCAAAGCGGTCCGCCACGGCAAAGGACTCCATGAATCCAAGAATGGAAATCACCAGCGAGCTCACAAAGAGATCCGGGAAAATCTCCGACAGGTTCGAAAAGTCCGGCGCCCTCGGTGCAGGCATGCCTTGCGGCACATCTCCGACAATCGGCAAGGTTTCCTTCGAGTAGCCGTGCTCCGAGTACAAATAGTCTGTCACGAGCGTTCCAATAATGACGACAATCAGGGCTCCCAAACTCGAGGCGTAAAAGAGCACCCGGCGCATGATGTTGCGCACGCGCGCAGGCGTCATGGCAGTCGCGTTTTCGTCCTCCGGCTCCGGCTTTGTAAGGTGGCGTTTCGCATAACGCAAGCCCAAGAGAATGAGGGTCGCGACGATCCCCATCGTAATCGTTGTCGGGTTCGTGTCCGGCAAGTGCTCAAGGGCATAAAAGAGCGTCTGGATCGGAAACGAGTAACGCGGGATCGAAAAACCTAAAAAGTGCTTGAGCTGGCTCAGTGCAATGACCATCGCCGCGCCCGCCGTGAAACCCACCAAAACAGAGTGCGAAAGAAAGTTGGCGAGAATCCCAGCGCGCGCGAGACCCAGCAGCGCGCTGATGAGACCCACAAAGAATGCCAACAGCGACGCGTATGCAATCTTTTCCTCCTCCGTGTGAATTCCCTGTGCCTCGATTGACTCCGCGACAAGCAACGAAACGATGGCCACAGGCCCCACGGCGAGCTGCTTCGAGGTCCCGAAAAAGGCGTAAATGATGATGGGCATAAATGATGAGTACAAACCATACTGCGCTGGCAGAGTGGCAAGCAAAGCGTACGCCATGCCTTGCGGGATCAGCATCACGCCGACTGTAATGCCTGCTGTCAGGTCACCAGGAAGATCATTTCGAATGTCATAGTTCTTGAGCGTGTTCACAATTGGCATCGCCTCATGTACATCGTTCATGGTTGGCCACCGCAGCTTCGGCCATCTAGACCCGCTTTCCTTGACGGGTCGGTGGCCCTCAAGCAGCTGCGTCGATCTCGCGTGTGCGATTTCCCCCGTGCTCTCGCTTGCCTCGCTCGGCGTCGTCCCGCCGGCCACCATCGGCAGATCCTCGTGCTCCTGCCCCATCGTCGTGTGCGTCCAGAACAAATGGCCCGCGCTCTCCACAATGTACTCGTCTTCCTCCGCCTCCTGCTCCTTGCTGGTCACTTTCGTTGCACCAGGTATACAACTACTTTTGCGTTCGGGTTCTGCCTCGCAGGGCGGACGCCTCCTTCGACTTTGCTGCTCTCTTGCTCTTGCTAGGGTCCGGGTCACTTCGTCCCTTGGCCCTTCCTTTCGATTTCGGATTTGCCTGGGACGCTCGACGGGCCAGGCCGCGCGCGGTCTTTGGCGCGCGGATATTTCGCTCCGCGCGCACGGGCTCTCTCTTGACTGTCCGTGCAAGGCCAAAGTGCCAAACCAAGTCCCACTTCGCTTCCACGTTTGTTTGTTCGAAACATCAAAATAACCAACGCAAGCCAGCAGGCAAAGCAAGCAAGCAAGCAAGCAAGCAACGCAAGCGAATGCGAATGCGACTCGCAAGACGCAACGCTCCGCGCCTCGGGGCCGCGGCGAGCGCGTTCCCAACGCTGCGCTCTCCGCAAAACTGGCAGCGAGCAGCCCCTCGGCCAGGCATGGAGCGGTGGAGGTGCGGGCTTCCCCTCGGCCGCCTGCGCTCGGGAATCAGCCTGGCAGAATCACTGCATGCATGGCATGGCGGCCGCTCTCGAAACGGATAAGCGCTGCGGAGATTTTCGACCACTTACTTGCCCGCGCCGCTCCCCCAAAGACATGGAGGGAGACGATGTCGCAGTGGCGGTGGCGGCTGGCCGGAGGAAACTTGCCTTTGAGTTCGTGGTTCTTGAATCGTGCAGCCAGGCGCAGCCGCCAACGTAGCCAGCCAGAATGTGCTGGTGGGTTAGCGTGCGTGGCGCGGGCAGCGGTGGCGGCTGCAGAACTCCGCGGCGCGAGCTCGTGCGGCTCGCCCTCGACTCGGTCGGTGATAGGGTAAAACCTCCGATTAGCACATCACACCGATTTGCTACAGAATCGGCGCCCGAGAAATCGTATAGGAGTTAACTACTACTCACTAAGACCATGTTGCAAATCAATGGTATTTTTAAATAGGCCATAAAATAAGCCAAATAAGCCGGCCAATACATTTGTATGAGAAAACGTGTATCAATGGATTCCTGGCGGTCGAAGGACATGTACGATCTCGAGCGACTTAAAGGCATCGAGGCTCAAGACAAGTCCCGTGAGGCTGCAATCAAGGCGAAGAAACAGAAGACGGTCAAACAATTCGTTGAAGAAGCAGGTGTCCGCGCTTTCCTACTCCAATAAGGATTTCTCGTTCGAGTTTGCGCGAGACGACAAGATTACAAAAACAAAACTCATTGAGGTCCTACAACTCGCAGGGAAACGTGTTTCGATTCAGCGGTCTCGGCAAGAGCTGCTGGAGCTTGTACGTTCCCTCTCTGCAAGCTCAGAGGAACATGTCTCAGAAGAGGCGAGCTCATCACGCGAACCAAACCCTCCTCAGAACGCTGATGAAGTTCCAGCTGGAACGTCGGAGAGCGTTCCGGATACAATGGAAGAGGAGGATCTCGTGAAAGCGGCACTTTTTGCAAACGCTGCTCTTTCTGGGTACACAGGCGGCAAGCTAAACGTTGCCATTTGGTGAGCTCCTTGACCAAGATCAAACAATGGGATAAAAACCTTCCTTGGCAAGCCAAACGTGCACAACTTTTTCGCATGACCGTAGAGTTCATTCGATCACTCCCTGAGATCGCTAATCCTGGCCTATGTCAGCTGGAATCGTCGCCACAAGCGAAATAGATAGTAACAATGTGTCTCGTAGAGAAAAGTAACACTAGACCAATTTCGGTAAAAGTAAACAAATATAAAACTAAGTATGTTACTAAAACCAGACTCAGAAGCATTGCGCAAAATCTGCGTGTGGAAATCATAGGTCGGTGGCTCCGTGGCGAGGAAAAATCTGAAAACTATAATTGATCTCAAGCAACACCAATCGACTGAGTTCGTTCACTGATCAAACTACGAGCTCTCCATGCTCGTTCGCACGCTCTACACGACTCCTACAACCAAAAGTTGATTTTTGATCGAAAAATGATTTTTCTAACATTGATGTTGAAAATCGGAGGTTTTACCCTAATGAGAGAGAAAAACCGCGAGGCAATTCACCGCGGCCAAGGACTCGTTCATTGTCCCCACGTGCAAGCATACTCGCGAGTCATGAGGGGGTCATAGAACAGACTTTCAGAATGCCCCATATGTGTGCCAACAAAGCCCTTAGACTGGGGCCGCGATAGGGGTGCGCAGGAACAGTATCCCCGTACTTGCCGCGAGGGTCAAAATAACGCACTTGGAGCGGCGAAAGATGTACTTGCAACCCTGCGCCGGACCCTTGCGACAAGTAGGGAAGCAAGGAAAAAAAGTAGAGAAAGAAAGGAAGGGAAAAAAGGGAAAAGAAAAGAAATTGTCAAAGCTTTCGAAGCGGGTAGGCAGGCAGAAACCAGTGCGCGTGAGCGGGACGGGAGCGGCCTGCTTGTCGGCGGCGCGCTCTCGTGGCGCGCGGGGCGCGCGAGCCGAAGTCCCGCCTCCCCTTCGCGCCGCGGAGGAGACAGACAGACAGGCAGACAGACAGACGGAGAGACGGGGAGTTTAGATTGGTTTGAACAGATAGACAGACGGTTTTTTGAAGGAGCCCAAAACAAACTACTCGTCGCCGGATCGCGAACTCGAACTGCGCGTGGGCCAGGCGAGCGAGCGGCTCGGTGCCACCGGGAGGACGTGCCTGTGCGCGCGCGCGTTCGTGATTCAAAGAATCGCTAGCCTCTCGGTTTGGTCCTGCAAAGTAGCGGATTTTTAAAAAAGGGGGTGACTTGCTGAAGATGGCTAGCGACACGCTCTCCAGAACCAACGGCAAGGCTTCCGCCGCAGGCGCCAAAAAGTCCAACCATCGCGCGGTCCGTCCTAGCGAAATCGCCGATGACAATGACGATGAAGGCGATCCTTTCATTGGCATTCCTCAAATCCTCACACCGCCGCTAGCACCGAATCCCAGCGAGGCCCAGAGACTCGACGGACTTTTCAGAAACGTTCTCGGCGACGTTTTTGATGACTGGGGAACAAAGCCGCAACTTGAATTCGTCGAAGCCATTGCAAATTATGGAGCAGACTGGGAAGCCGTAGCAGCCGCGCTCGAGGGCAATAATAATGTTCTTCCTTCAGAGGTGCGAGATCATGCCGCAACCCATTTCGGGCCCAAAGTTATGCGCACAATTGAAGCCAAACAACGAGCCCGAGCAAGCCGCCGCCGCAAAGGCTCTCGCAAAGCTCCACGTAAAGCCCGTTACAAAAGTCACCGCAAAGGCGTCAAGGATGTTGACGACGGAGACGATAGCAGCGATTTTGAAGTAAGCGAAGAAGAGGACAATGATAGCGACAACGACAAAGAACGAGAACAAGAACAAGACGAAGAGAGTGAGGACAAGGATGACAACGATGATGAAGAGGGGGAAACGGGAAATGGTGATGACAATTCAGTCCATGGTGCAGACATTTCAAAAGATCCAAAGCACACACGCAAAACGAAAACCCAAACCCGAGACGAAGTCATCGATGTTGCAGCCTGCATCCCTTCCCTGGCGGAGAAAGAGGCTCCATGGAAACCAATCGAAGTAAAACGCTTCGAAATCGCACGACTTCTCTTTGGATTCAATGACTCGAAGCGAATTGCGCTCACGGTTGGCACGCGGTCCGTTCGCAACGTCGAGGACTTTGCCAAGGCGTACTCTTCAAAGGCGCGCGATGACAGCTACACGCACTTTCCGCCTCCTCGCGAGCTTTGCATCATTGATGTCGCAAGGAGCTATGCTGGTCACGGCCGCGCTCACATCTCGGTGGTCGCAGCTCTTAACTTTGGCTCTCGACAAGCTCCGATTTTCCTGCCTCTCCCTAGCACCGCCATCGTCGAAATTCTTCCCTTTGTCGTTCAGCATAACGTTTTGGGCGTCCCCACAAAGCTCGTTCCCGTTCCAGCCAAAATAGCGTATCGCTATCTTGCATTTCAGAAACAGACGCCGCGCATTGCGAGTCCTGGCTGCCGGCCATGGGAAGACCTCGGCCCAAGTGGTCCCAAGCGCCGACGCTATCCGGGAGGCCTCACGACCGAGATTCGCATCACGCTTGCCAATCCAAGCGAAACCGACGTCATGCGCAAGGGGAGCTTCGTCCTCAAGCTTGGACTCAAAGACTGCGACGCCTTTACATGCGCACCAACCATCAAGACACCCGAGATCTTCATCCCGTTCTCGACACTTGCTTGGCCTCGGCCCGCGCTCACCGCACCCATTAATGACCGCTATGCCCAGCCGAGCGATCAAGCCTTCGACTTTGGGAGTCTTCGGGCAGGGGCACTTCCTGGTCTCGACGCCGCGGCGACGGCTCGTGTCATTGCAATGCGCCGTGCGCTCGCAGCACCCCCTCCTCGCTTCCGCCCGCCGCGGCGGCTCTTGCCCGTTGGCGAACCTAGGCTCATTTCCATTCGCTTTCCCGACGTCGCGGACCTGTTCACAGTCTATGCCGTCAATTTGCGCGCCGTAGGAGGCTTTCCTGCTTCAAAAGCTACTGCGACCCAGACCTCTCTTGCTTCGTCTTCATCCACAGTCCTTAGCACGGCTGGTTCCTCGCATGTTCTTGTTGCAGAGATCACAAACAAAAGTGCGCCCGATGAAACGGTCAGAGTCAATCTTGTACACAATGTACAATGCGAGTTTCACGACAACATTCCGGAGGCTCTCGCTCTTTTTACACTCGAAAGCAAAGAAATGGACGACAAACTGGCGCCGTCTTCGGCCATCATCCGCATGCGTGCGGGTGACTTTGTCAGTACCGATATTGGCCCACTTCCGGTCAATCGCACATCAGCCTGCCACACATTTGCCCGGCATCTGACACAGGCACTTTCCTCCTCTACACCTGGCATCGTCGATCTCACCGGTGACGCCCGGGACTCTTTCGCAGCTGGGCGTGGGCGTGGGCGAAAACCTGCACATGGTAAGAAGGGACCGATGACAAAAAAGGGAACCAAGGTCGTCGCTCTTTTGCGTAATGCCAACCATGACGACGATGCTGACACAAGCGACGAGGATTCCCGCGCACATGGAAATATCATTTCGGTGCAGAAACCACCCGCGAGCCCTGAACTTCTTCGACGTCAACTTGAAAAGTCTATGAAACGCCTCAAGCTTGACACGGATACTGTTGCCGAGCTCCTCTGCCTCTTTCCCATGCAAATTACCCGCTGGCTCAAGGGAGACGACGATAGCCAGGCTGCATGTGCTGTCGAGTACTGGGTGCGGCACACTGCAAATCAAGAGACTTTGGACGGGGTCGGCGGTTCGCCGCCTGTCGAAGGCGTTGACTTCGAAGAGACTCCAGAGTATGAATTCCGGGTACGCTTGCAAATGATCATCTGTATGGAGCGCTTCAATTTGACGCCCAGGAACCTTATTGAGAGGGCGGGGATCCAAACTCCATACGTCATGTTTCGCTGGCTGCGCTGCGCAGATGGGAACGACGCCGTTCTTTGCGCTGTGACGTCGTGCCTTGCAGACTGGTATGTCCAGCAGATTCGCCAAAAGTCCCTCGATCCAGCTGAAGGTACACCCGAGTATACGAGCAACAAGACCTGGTTTCGGGCCGCCCTTTGTCAGCACGACCGCACCGTGATGCGCAATCAGCAGGAATTTGTTCAATTTGCAAAGGACCCGAAAATGCGCAAGTATCTCCGTCTCTCTGCTGAGCAAGCAGACCAGGTCCGTCGAAATGCTCGTGCTCTCTCTGACGCAACCAATATGGACATTGGGAAAAGTCCTATAGCCTCGGCTCGTCTCGGCACGGAACCGTCTCAAATTAGCGTCTTTCCTCACATGTCTCGCATTCGAGGTTTGCGCATACTCCAAACACGGCTTTTGAGCTTTATCAAAAATCGCCGCGAACTTGACGAGTGCCCCGTGGATCGACGCATGCTTGTCAAGGCATTCATGGTGATGCTTCATTATCACCGACCGACACCTATTAAGGCACTCAAGGACAAGAGCAACGACGGCGCAGAGGATGGCCCTGTCGCTGTGGACCCTGAGGCGCTCATGGAAAAGGAGAATCTTGTCCCTTTTGGCGCCTATGCGACTCCCCTTGTCTCGCTTTCCACAGGCTTGCCGCCCGGGGTTATCCCGCCGAGCCCTCCTCCGACGGCTGCAATGCTCGAGTCGTATGCAATGGAAAATCCTTCTACGAGCGCCGCTATGGCGACAGCTGCTGCCATTGCTGCTGGAGGAGGGTTTGGTGGCAAACGTGCTGCACCGTTTGCCGTGCCTGTGGGGCATATGCATCCTCAAGACAAGAGACAGCGAATGATGCCCAATCCCTATGGGGCTTATTTACCCACACATCCTTCTCAAGACACGTCCACGTTGATGGCGAACTCTGCTCCTCTGCATGATCCGAACTCTCATCGCGACCTCCACCTCCTCCAACAGCATATGCTGATGCAGGTACAGCAGGCACATGCTGGAGGCTCAAATCAAACAATGGGCCAGAATCAAGTTGTGAACTTTCCCGCTTCGGGCGTGCCACTTCATGTGCAAGCATTGTCGCTGATGAGGTCCGCGATGGCAACACCTGCGTCCATGACCCCTATTCCAAATTCGATGCCTCCCGCTTCGGTGCCTAATGCAATTACGCCCGAGGCTTTGTATGCGCAAATGCTTGCCTTTGGAAGCATTACTTCCAATACGATGAACCCGGCCACAAACTCGTTCTCCCCGCCATCCCTTCCTCCCGCCTTATCTTCGTCTTCAGTGTCAACAGGCTCACAAATGGGTGCTCAAATGGGTGCGCAAACTCAATCGAATGATTTGGCAGCGATGATGATGGCAGCAGCTGCGGCAGCGATTCGCTCGGTCGCTCTCGATCCAGGCAGCGCTACAAACGTTGCGCAACTGCAGAACTTATTCCGTGCTTTGCAGCAAGTCCAAGCGGCCCAGGGCAGCCAGCAGCAGCAGCAACAGCATCACCAGCAGCACCAGCAGCATCACCAGCAGCAACAGCAGCAGCGGCAGCAACAACAACAACAGGAGGCACGCGAACGTCAGCTCAAGCTCTTGCAAATCGCCCATGCGAAATTTTCGTCAAACATGTAACTTGCGTCATGGCATCAAACAGACCCAACAAACGAACAAAAAAATGAAACAAACAAAACAATGAAACAAACAAAACAAGAAAACCCGAGACAAACACATGAACACAGAATAGCCAAATATGACAACATTAAAGAACAAATGACAGCGTTTGGCCATCGCCGCCAATGACGAATACGGAGTCTCTTTTTCACGCGCGTCAATATTTATCCTCTGATACAAGTCTCGAGTAGCTCGTTGTCTGCTTCTTAACGAGGGCTTGCATGGCGTGATATCCCATGACAAGCTCTACCCCGGTAAAGGTGAACATAAAGCCGCCAAGGATCCGCTCGACGGGGAATTGCAAGTCTTGCAGGTTCATGAGATACAGCAAACAGGGAAGCTGAGGGAACAATGAGAGAAGCAAAAAGACCGACATTTGCGGGAGTTTCTCCTGAAGATTCCCTGTAAAGCCGAACCACAGACGAAAGACCTCGGAAGCGCACCACACACCAAAAGTCAGCGGCGCAAGAACTTTGCCGAATACATCAAGCTCGAAGGTGCGCAGCTTTTCCGTAAGTGCAAGGCTTTGCAGCACTAAGAATATCGCAGACATGTACACATTGAATTGCAGACAGACTTGGAGCGCCGCACTCGTGCTCGAGCGTGTATGCACAAACCCACGCGGCACTGGAGATTCCTCCTCGTCCCAGTCGCGCATCGTTCTCGCCGTGCCGCGTCAGGCTATAGCTACGTCGCGTCGAGTCGTGTCGCGTCGACTTGTGTTGAGTCGCGTGCCGTGTCGTGTCGTGTCGTGCCGTGTCGTGTCGTGCCGTGTCGTGTCTTACGCGCGCTGGCAAGAATTCGCGCGTATGTAGTATGGCTGGGCTCGTGCCATACAATTCGTTCTCATACTCGTCTGCTTGCTTACTTGCTTACTTGCTTGCTTGCTTGCTTGCTCGCCATCCCTGAAAAGACGCCGCTCTGCGTTTTACCGTTGCAACTAGGAGACTCGTCAAGTGTGTCCCAATTTCATTGCTGATACATGGTCGCCGTATGCGACGTGGATATACGGTCGCCGAGTGCGAGGTTGACGACGCCGACCCGCGATGCGCAGGCGTACTTTTCCCGCGTAAATTTTGCAAAAGCGACTGGATCACTTTCATCTCCCATCTTCTCTCAGTTGCGGCTGCTGTGGCTGCGGTGGTTCGTAGATAAAACACTCCTTGCACTCTCTCTTTTTGCTGCAGCGTTGGAGCCAAAGACGATGATTTGCAGAGAATTGCTCACGGTAAGAAAGACGACAAGAAGCCTGAGCAAGATCATGGCATGCCCGAGCGCTCGCACCTTTTGAGACAGAGACAGAGATGCCATTTCTATAGTGTGCCACTGGCAGCGTGAGTCCATGGAGACCTATTTGATAATATTCTGGCAGATTCGTCATTTTCTTGATAAAGAAAATTGAACCGGGTCTGTGTCCAAAGTGAAATGGACCCGGGAAATAAAGTTGAAGCCGGAAGAGCCACTAAAGTTTGCCACCAAACTTTAGTGCCTGTTCAAGCTCTTTCTGCCGCCCTTGCCCGTGCGGTCGCTGCCGCTGGTCGTAGGCTTCACGATCCACGACTCTCTCGTCTCCATACTTTGACCTACCCTTCCACCCTCCCTCCTTCGCCCTCGTGCTCGTGCTTGTGCTCGCCGTCGGGTCACGGTGAACGGCCCCTGGACAACGCGAAAGTCCAACTCCAAGGTCCGGTAAGGGACGTCGAGCCGACCATGGCGAGTCGAGTCGAGGCGAGTCGAGTCGAGGCGAGTCGAGTCGCTCCGGATTCGCCCGAAGCTCGCCCGGCCTGGCGGCCACCGCTCCTTCCGAGTCTGTGCAAGTTGGAAAGCTACTAGCCAGTCGTAAGCTCGTAGCGCACGCGTAAGCTTAGCTTACATAAGTAGTGTAGTAAGCCGGTTAAGATCGAGCGATCGATCGAGCGATCGATCAATCAATCAATCAATCAACCGTCATCAATCAATCAATCAGTCGCTGGAAATGGAAATGGGGAAATTGGAGAATTTGGCAGTGTGCGCGACCAGGACCTGCAGCTGCAGCTGCCTGCCTGCACTGCACTGCACTAGCTAGTAACCATGGCTAGCAACACTGTGTAGGAAGCAGCGCGAGCGCACCGATTTCTGGCGGAGTACGCGACATTGCAATTGCACGCCTCGCCCGCCCCTCGCTCCCTTGCTCGCTCTCTCGCAGCTGCAGGCCCGGCAGCAAAACAGTAACCGGCCGGCGCGAGCTCGCAGCGGCGCAGCGACCCCTCGGGCGGCGGCAAAGCTTGCGGAGAGCAGACGAAAGCGCGGACGCGAAGAGGCGGAGAGAGGCAGGGAGGCTCGCAGGCCGTGACGTCAGCAAGCTGGGAAAGGGACGCAAGACGATGGCGGAGAAACTCTCGCACGAGCAATGGGTCGAGGCGCTGCTCGAGGCCACGAAAGGCTTCGGCGGGGACATCCCGCCGGCACAGCGTGCCGAGCAGCTGCGCGGGCTGATCAAGACCGGCCTGCTCAAGTTCACCGACTTGCGCGATAATCCGGAGCGCTTCTTCGAGGCACATCGGATTCTCCTTTCGCCGGGTATCAACGCGCTCGGCGGCGAGGGCATGAGCGTGGCATTCACCGTCAGCTTCAACCTCTGGGCCGGCAGCATTCTCGGCCTCGGCGGGCCCAGCCAGGTGGCGGCCCTCGATGACATGCAAAAGGCCGGCACTCTCGGCTGCTTCTGCCTCACGGAAAAGTACGCCGGCGTCAACAGTGGTCTCGTTGTTCAGACCACGGCTACCTGGATCCCCGAGCGCCAGCAATTCCTTCTCGACACTCCGAACGATGGCGCCAAGAAAAACTGGATTAGCCAAGGTCTCACCGCCACAAGCGCCGTCGTCATTGCCAACCTCATTGTCAATGGCAAGTCGCACGGCCCTCACGGTTTCGTCATGAAAATCCGCGACAACGAGACCGGCGACCTTGTTCAAGGGGTCACCATGGAGGACATGGGCCTCAAGACTTGCGCCAATGACCTCGACAACGCGGCCGTCTCCTTCAAGGACGTCTACGTTGATCGTTCCGCGCTTCTCAACCGCTACGCGGACATCCAGGACGACAAGTACGTGCAAACGACCGAGACCAAGATGCGTCTCGAGGTCATCGGCCAGCGCCTGCTCACGGGCCGCCTCGCCATTGCCGAGGCCTCCGTTGAGTTCGCGCGTCGCATCTTTGAGCGTGCGCGAAAGTATGCGGACGACAAGATCTGCTGGGCACCCAAGGGCCTTCCCCAGCCCCGCCTCTCTGAAATCCCGCACATTGCGGCCATCTTCGCTGAGGCCGACGCCAAGCTCGATGCGCTTGCGTCCTACAACGCCAAGGTTGAGAGCCGCCTGTGTACGCTTTTGCGTGAGACAGCCATTCCTGACGCGGACCTTGTCGAGTGCATTGCCGTCTCCAAGGTCAAGAGCGTGTGGACTGCGATCGACCTCACCGACAAGCTTAAGCGCGAGCTCGGCAGCTACTCTCTCATGGCCGAGTCTGGCATGCAGAGCATTCCCTGGCTTCTGTGCTGCAGCTTTGCCGAGGGCGATGGCCGTATCCTCTTGCAAAAGATTGCGCGTGACTCCATGAAGTCTTTCAAAAAGTCGACCTGGAAGGAGACTGGCAAGGAAATCATCTTTGGTTCTTCGCCCGAGCAGCAGGAGATGAAGCTTCGCTTCCAGCTCAGTCGTGTGCTTTCGAGCGCAACCTCTCCTGCCGACGCGGCCCGACTCTGGAACGAGAACTACGAGCTCGTTTACGCTCTCGCAGACGCTGTCTGTGACAGACACGTCGCCGAAGCCATTGGCGAGGACCGCATCCTCTCCAAGCTCTAAATCTGGCTGCAGAAGGCAAGGCTTTTGCAATCCAGCCAGCCGGCCAGCCAGCTCCCTCTTTCTTTTATATATATCTCAATTTATACGTCTCTCTCTCTCTCTCTCTCTCCTTTTGTTTTTGATCCACGAGCCTATGATTTTGCGCAGATTGTGTCAGTATCCAGCCGGGACTTTCTCGAGCGCACGCTTGCACAAGCCTTGTCACAAGCTTGCCTTGTCATGCTTTTTGCGACGCTTTTTTGTTGCCGAATGGAAAATGGCAGTCGCACGGTTAAGTTAGCCTGCAACAACATAACAACTTGGCCCTCATGGCAGACGTGGCTTTGCGCGCGTCTGCGGCCCGATGGTTGGTGCGAGAAGCCGGCGCAGGTGCGGCGGAGGAGGACTTCGCAGACAAACTTCTTCGTGACCTCAACGCCACGCTGGACGGTGTGAGACCCGTCCGCTCATCACACCTGCTAGATGACCACGAGGCACCAGCAGCGGCACGCCGCAAAGAGCTGTACGTTCGACTGCCAAAAGCCGCGTATAATCTGATCAATGCAACGCGGCGAAGAAACCACTGACGTGACCGCACATACGCACAGACGCGAACAAACGTTGGACTCATGGATTCGTGGCAAGATATTCTCCACTGAGGAACGGGCTCAGGACATCGAACTCGCCACACTCTTATTCAAACACCCAGCCACACGTGAGCCTTGCTTGAAACTCATGTTGCGAGCAATTCCCTCAATGCAGAATCCACGCGATGATGACCTGTTGGATCACGCACTGGCGCACCTTGGACCAGAGAGCGTAGAGAAATTGGCAAATTTGCTCTTGCGCAGTGGCGACACGGAGAGCCAAAACAAGGAACAGGATCAATCGCGCTGGACAAGAGTCCTATTGCGGCTCTTTGCCATCACTCCACCTGACCCGTCTGCCCGTAAATCTATTGAAAAGCTACTCTCACACGCCGGGGCGCCCAGTAAAAGCGCTGCGCTCCTTGCTTGTGCCAGACACGCGAGGTGGCTTTCCCAAAGCGCACCGCAGTGGGAACTCCTTCTCTCCACCATGATATCTCGGGCAGCTAAATTAGATCATTACAACGGTGATCTTCAGGCCCTTGTTCATTTGGCTCCTTTTGCTCTCTCTCGAGTAAACACAGAAGCAGCATATGAGCTTTGGATAAAGGCGTTTGCAGCAAAACGAGATCGTTTTTTGGTTGCCTGTGGCGCGCTCCCGTTCACATTCTTATCCATCGAAGAACGTGAAGCCGTCGAGAAGGCACTTTGTCAGCAATGTGCGCAGGACGCGGACTCCCTCTTCCCGGCGCTTGTCTTTAGCACTTGTTGCGGACTAGAACCGGAAAGAATTGCAATTGCCCTTCTTCGAGCGCTGAAATCCCCACCAGCCTCTGTGCCCAAGCTTAATGACGACCTTTGTACAGCATTTACAAGAGCTTTGATCCATCATACCAATGAGGCAAATGCGGGGTCCCAAGATCAGCGGGTCGCAAGGAAACTCCTTGCACAAATTGTACATTCAGAAAACAAGGCTTTGGGCGTAGCTTTGGCCGAATGCCTCAACGCACGTACGTCTTGCTGCCATGCGTTCCACGCCATTGCCAGCGTCCAGAGCCTTGAGCATCCGGGCCGGCCCATCGTGAGCCGTATGATCAGCCGCGTATTCTCACCCCTTCACGAATCAAGTATGCTTCAAGTATGCTCGATTCTGTGCAAACTTGGGTTTGAGCCTCGAAGTCGATTATTGGACCAGGTACAACGTCACATTCTCGCTTCTCGTCGTCACCAGGATCTCGAGCGCGGTTCAGCTGTTCTTCGTGCTATCTTTGAATCCGCTGCGCATGACAGTGCCATCAATGCTACTGCAGCGCCGATTCTGAAGCAGATCTGCGAATTCTTGGCTCGCTTGTGCAGTCTCAACCGCGACACTGCCACGCTTGCCTGTGAGGTCGTCCTCCAAACTTCTTTAAGAAACGGGCAGCTTTGTTCGTTCCTGAAACATGCAGACGCATTTGGTGGACTTCGAAGAGCCCTGGAAATGGTGCGCGACGATCTCGTGCGTCGAGCCGCAGCAAAGTCGCTTCCACGTGACAAGCTGGAGCAACTACTCTCACTCCCATTCTCGCAAATCGTTCGCGCCAGAGTCGCCCTTGGAGACTCTTTGGCGACGCACCTGGGAGGAGACGCTAAAAAAGAGCTCCGGGTAGCTCTGCGTCTGGATATTGACATTGAAAAACTTGAGACGAACACAAAAGCCGCAAGTGCGATGGCGTCGGTCTTCAATAAAGTTTCACACCAAGGCGTGCTCGAGCTCGCTGCTCTGATGGCAGAAGACGCCTGCGCGCAAACAGACGATCACCACGATTGTCTCAAACTCTGCGCGCTATGCGCGTCTTTCTTTGGATCGCAGCAGACTGTCTTGCGGATGCCAACGTTGGAGAATGCCAAGTTTCTCCAAAGCATCCTTCCCGCCATTACGGCAGCGCCAGACCCATGCCCCGAGAAAGTTATCACCTTTGCGGTCTTTCTTGCGGAGCAAAGCATGACCGAAATCAGTCTGTCCACACTTGCTGATCTTCTGGAAAAAACACATTTCGGACGAAGAGGACGTGCATTGCCAGAAGTGGAGGTCAAGCTGCTAGGGATGATTGAAAGCCGTCTAAAAGCAATCGACTTGCGCAATTCGAACGCTGACGGTTTCACTGCGGAAGCTGGTGCGGTGCTCGAGCGCCTTGCAGCAGTCTTTCTTCAAACTGTGCAATCTACAGGTATGGCCGCATCTCAATTTCGCAACTTCGGCGCGGTCCTCGCTCTGCTCATTCCATTGGCCGCCGTGGAGAGTCGTCGAGGTGTACTTGCCATTCAGAAAGCCTGTTTTGAGCTCCTCCTCACAATGGACCTTTCCACGGTCGCGAATCTGCGCATTCTGCTTGAAGTGACTCTCCCGGCAACACCAGTGGACGCAAGCGATAGTCTTGCGCGCATCGAGTCAATCTTGCAAGTGTCTCTTTGGACGAAAGCGGAACTCAAACGTAAGCTGCGCGCACAGGAACGAGTCCCTCGCATCATGACCTCCCAAGTTACTTTGCAGACAGCGACGCAGCACGCGCTCGAGAGCTTGGATGCGCTTTTTGGCGAAGGTTTCATCAGCCTAGATCGCGAGACTGGCTTTGTGTTGCACAAGCGAATGACCAATATATTACATGCAATATGGTGCAAAGGTGGAATCGGCGGCTTTCCAGCCACCGCGCGGGCCAAACTTGTTCATGTCACGCAACGTCTCTGCTCAGAAGATACGAAGTCCCTTGGATCATTGCATTGCTTCCGCATGAGTCATGAAAGTGCACTTGTGGTGGCTCGATTTGGTCGGCACAATGGGCGAAATTTGCACCAAAGTGCAGGAGCTCCCCTGCTTACATACCGCCCGGGACGCAAGAGACAGCGCCGTGAGACGGCCAAGGATTCAAAAAGCATTGTCCAAGCAGAGCGTACCTGCGAGACTAGCGCAGGTGCCTTGCTTGCCGAGTTGGCGAAGCTGGTGTCCATTGCAAAGGCCCTCTGCACCTGGTGTGAAAGGTCTCATCGATCGGCAATACGAGCGCAGACTTTCGTGGACCGATTACGCGAGACTCTCTTGGCCTGGGCTACAGAATACGAGCCTCAAGCCCCCAAAGATGCGTCAGTGTTGGCGATGGACCTCGAGGCGAGCATCAAGGCCGAGAATGTGGTGCCTTTGCAGCGTCAAATTCGCGAGCGTTCGAGAGAGAGTGACGCGAAAGTGGCACAAGAAGAGCGCGAAACTTTGTCGCGACCACTCGCTCCCCAAAAGCGGATCGTGCAGCTTTGTAAAGCCTTTGAGGCAAGCTCGAATGACAACGCTGCTGCAATCGAGGAGGACGTTGGTCCACCCTTGCGACGGCGGCGCAAGGGCGCAGCCACAACAATTGACAAGCCAAGACGTCGGCGCCGTAGTGAAAATGCGTTCATCGATGAGGGTCTGGAGGAAATGGAAGCGGAAGGTGATAGCGATGGCTACGAGGACCTCGAGGGCTTTGTCGTGTGCCCGGGCGACTCCACTTATTTTCAATGAGATAAAGTGCTGGCCGAGGAGATAGGCCTGCCAGTGACGTGAAAAAAGCGATTCTTCGTATTTGTTTTCCCTGTTCTTTTCTGCCTTCTCTTTGTTAAAACTCAGTAAAAGTGAAAATAAATGCAAGACGAGGAGGAAGAGCATGAAGGCAAGCCAGACAGACATGACAAGTTAGTGGAAAAGACGCAAGTAGTACCTATTTTCTTTACAAAACTGAGAGATAAACTATTCACAATGGGGACAGGGTCCCTCCGACCGGGCCGCGGGGTGCTGCCCGAAGGCCTTCCTCCTCGAGGCCCACGACAAAGAAAAGCACTGCAAAGTAATGGCAGGTCGCACCGATGAGCACGAAAATGTGCCAGACTGCATGTCCAATGGGGTGCTTGAGCTTCTCCATGACAAAAAAGACCACTCCGCCCGTGTATGCAAGGCCACCATAGAGCAAGAGCTCTACAGCGCCCGGACTAATGTGCGTCTTGACATCTTCCCATGCAATGCCGAGCATCCAGCCCATGCCCAAATAGAGCGCAAGCTCAATCGGCATTTTCATCGGGACTTGAACTCGTTCATGCACAATGCAGAGGACAATGCCTGCAAAAGCGAGGCCCCACTCTCCGACGGCCATCGCCCAGCCGTAAGGGTGCTTCTCGAGGCTGACAACACAAAAAGGAAGATAAGTACCCGCAATGAGAAAGTAAATGGCGGTGTGATCAAGCAGACCCAACACAGTCGAAACCTTCTCGTTGAGAAACGCGGCGTGCAGCAGTGTCGAGCTCACAAAGAGAAGAATCAGACACAAACAGTAAACTCCACAGGCGTAAAAGGTACGACGAGATTGACCCTCCGCGGAGGCATGGTACATCATGACCACAGTGCCCACCAGGGCGAGGAAGACGCCAACACCGTGCGTAAGAGCATTGAGTACCTCTTCGAAAACGTTGTTGCCGCCGTCGCGAATCTCGAACTCGAGTCCGGACTTGGCATGCGTCTCTTTCATTGCGGTGTGCAAGGCGTCGACTTGGGCGAAACCGAGTTGATCGTTGGTCACGTCCAGCAGCGTGAGATTCTCAAGCTTGCCAATGACTTTTTCGAGTTTGCCCTCGCGCAGCGCAGGTGCGATGCCGGGGTTGAATGAAAGATTCAGGGTCTCCAGCGTCGGGCACTCGTCCAGTCCCGCGACAATCTCTCGCGCGCCATACTTGCTCATCTTCATGCGCGACACGTCCAGGTGTCGCAGGTTCGAGCACTCGCGCAGCAAGAGGCCTACAACGCGAGCATTTGCGTCGGTGATGTGCGTTGGCGCGTCAGCGTGTCTGATGCGTAGGGTCTTGAGATGTTCGCGGAGCTTCGACACGGCCTTGCCTTTGGCAGCCTTTTCCTCCCGCACGAGGAGCAGGAGCGGCAGCAGCGAGTACTCGTTCGAAGCCTTGACAAAGCTCCAGTCGGTCGCGAGGCTTGTGAGCACCGAAGGGTCTACCTTGCACCCGCACTCCCGGCACATGGTCACATACGGGTGCGCCGAAGGCGGCGACGTCTCGCTCATGGTCGTTTTCGTGCCGGGCGACTGCGCCTCGAGTCCCTTGCTCTCCTCTTCCTCTCCCTCCTTCTGATGCTTGCTTGCTGCGGCAGCGGCAGCGCGCGTTCGCATTTCTCTCTCGCGGGCTCCGAAGCGAGTTTGTCGACGAGTCGCCAGATCGACCGATTGATCGATCGGTATACTAGTTACTAGATCTCGCTCTCATTCTCCTCTGCATGCCACGCTGATGATGAGAGACGCTGGATGATGCGACGTAGAGAGAGAGAGAGAGAGATGACAGAGTCATCATCCCAGCATGCCATCATCATCGCAGTCGTCATCGCGTCGGCACGGCCGACTGCGAAAACACATACTTACCCCTGTATACGATCCATGAATCGACGGCCATATGACGACGCGCGACGCCGTCGTGGCGCGGAGATCTCGCGTCGAATGAAATGCGTGTCGCCGCCGCCTTGCCCTTGACAAGCAAGCAAGAGCAAGCTTGGCCAGACAAAGCGATGATCAAGAACCAAGAAAGCAAAGCCACCAAAAACATCAAACACTGCAAGACCCAAGAAAGCAAAGCGATGCAAGCGATACAAGCAAAGCAAGCATCAAAACAAGCAAAGCGAGCAAAGCGAGCAAGAGCAAGCATCCATGCAAAGCATTTGCAGGAAGGAGTCCATGCAAGCCCAGCAACAGAAGCAACTCCAGGGACGGATGCCGGCGCTTGACTGTGAGTGGACTTTGGTCAGGCGTGCCTGCCCGAACGTGGCACGCACACGTACACACAAAGGCAGGCGGACTTCAGCAAGCACAAGGAGCACGGCGCGGGCGAGGGAGGGAGGGAGACTTGGACGATCGATGGAGACTTGGACGATGGATCTCGATGGACTTGGACTTGGACCTGGGCTCGAACCTTGACCTGGACCCGAGCGAAGAAGACGACGAAGAAGGCCCAGCGCGAAGGCAGACCGGAAGACGGACGAGGGTGTCTGGCGCTTGCCAGCGCGGAGCAAACCCGCAAGGAAGCGAGCGGAAGAGCAAGCGAACGAAGGAGCCGTCAAAGCGAGAGCACGTGCGCGCGAAAGGGCTCGCCGCGAAAGACCGTCGACGCAGGGGGGGACACGATGGCAGGGAAGCTCGGCATGGCCGCGCTTGCGGAGGACTCCAAGCTTCTTGTGCTCCAGTTTCTCGACCTGCAAAGCCTGGGAAGGATGGCCACGACAAGCACAGGTATGCACCAGCTCGTAGAGAATAGCGATGTCGCGATCGAGGCACTTGTTGCCCCGTATCTGGCTGCGCATGCGCAAGGAACAGAGACCAAGGAAGCTGCCGAGGACGAGCTCAAAGCTCTTTTTGGAGCGCAATGCAGAGATCCTGACACCACGGAGCACAAGCTACGCCAAAAGGCCGTCCAGCAAGTCTGTGTGCGCTCCCTGGAGACGAACATTGCAAACACTCAACAGTTTCTTGACCTTGCTCATCATTGTATCAGGTGCGAATTCAACGAGGCGCTCAAAGATTTTCTCTCGGCAAGGTACCCAAGCTTGGATACTAAAAAGGACAAGGAATCGCAGGAGCCCTTGCTTCTGGGAAGCCAATCTGCTTTCATGAAAATGACGCAATTCGCAATCAATCTCTCCAAGGAGGAAGCCGTCAAATGTCTTGTTTCAAGTGGAGTGGAGAACGGTATTCTTGATGCGCCGTACTTTGCGCAGAGTGTGGCCGAGGCTGCCAGCCACGGACTGACCAGCCTGGTGGCTTTCCTTCTTTCCCAGGCAGCGCGCGCAAATGCTGGCTCAATGGATACTCTTGCTCTTGTGGCAATGCATGAATCCTGCAAAGCATCGCATGCTGCCTTGGCTCTGAACATGGCCAAGATGCTTTGCTCTCGCTTTGCTCACGCGCAAGAGACAATGGACATGCGCCACCGCGCCCCCGGCTTTGTTGTCGACGCCGCTGCCCTTGCAGAGCGCGATGCTCTTGCCGCTCGCAAGACAAAGCTGGTCGAAGCCATCATAAAAGCTGTACAAGAGGCCACACGCCAGGGCAACCTCGACTTAGTTCAGGCGTTTCTCAACGAGAAAATTATCACGCGAGATATGGCCCTTTGCATCCAAACGACGGCTGCCAGGAATGGGCTCTTTGACATTGTGATGCTCTTGCGAGACTGCTGCGGCGACGATGCACTCTATGACCTCTTTGACAACGCGGTGCGACGCAATCATAACCACAGCGTCAGCTGCTTGCTCGAGACTGGCATTTTCGCGCGGGCTTATCTTGAAGGCCAGCGCCGACAGGCCGACCTGCGCGAGTGCGACGACGTCGCGGCCATCTTGGACGCCTACCTCCGCATCTCGCCTGCGAACGATGCCGACCAAGCTGCCTCGACGTGATGCGTCCAATCATGTAAGGGCGGCTCATAGCGTTATCAATCGTCGAGGGTGAGAGTTCCCTCTCCAGGTCGCCTGCCTGAGGAAGATTGACTTCCTTCTAAACAACGGAGATACGAGACAAGGTCAACGACTGACATGGCACGCAGAATGCATGTAACCTATAAATCAAAGAGAAGGAAAGAAAGAAAGAGAGACAAATGTGAGTGCTTTTTGACCGTTGACATTTGTTTGTTTGTTTGTTTGTTTGTTTGTTTTCCAAAATTTATAAAGTGCAGTCAAAGCGCGTCCCGGTTCGGGCCCTATGGGCTGCTGGCGAGTGGGGCTTGCTGCAGTAGCTCTGCCTACACAACCAAGAGCTCATCACACGCTGGCGGCGGGCCAAACGCAACGTGCGTGCCGTGAGAGCGCGGGACTGCCTCTCGCGGCTTCAAGGCGTTGCGCGCTGCATGGACCGCGCAAAGCCACAGACGATGAGGGGCCAGCAGCGCCAAACAAGCTGGAACTCCTTCGCACTATCGTCGTCGTTGTTGTTATCGTCGTCGTTGTTGTTATCGTCGTCGTCGTCGTCGTCGTCGTCGTCATCATCGTCGCCGATGCTTCAACGCGACACACGCTCCGGCCACCGAGCCCGCGCGATGAAACTCGTGGGAGCTACAAGCAAATCAGCACAAAGTCGAGCGAGCCCATTCCAAGGTCGTCCATCCCCTGGTCTTTGCAAACGAATGGCCAGGCAGTGTTGCAAAATGACTACAACGACAACGAAGGCGAAGATGAACACGACGAACATGCTGCTAGTGGTGATGATGATTATTACGGTCCTGATGCCTCACCACGTGCAAGGCGCATCAAGAACGACTGCACTTACTGCAACATGCATGAGCCAACCTCGCGTTTTCGAAGACGACGATCTCGATGGCTATCTTGATGTAAATACAGCGGCAGGGTCAGTCACCATCGATGTGCACGCTCGCGGACTTGAGGATCGACCTGCCACGTTTACGTGGTGTGAAGTCTCAAAAGGCGACAGTGGGGAAGACACAGAGGCACCAGCTATAAGTGCAGCTCCAACGACCACTCTTGCGCCCACGCCGGCACCCTCGACGCATGCTCCGACCTTGACTCCATCGCAAGGTTGTCCAAACAGAGTATTCAACACACAACGCTGTGGCCCTGTTGGTGTGACTCGCCAAGAGTGTTGGGCTCGGAATTGCTGTTTCGATCCGACCAGCAAAATTCGATGCTATCCTGTCGATTCTCGACGTCGCGAGCTCCAAAACAATGACAAGACATCACCGTACACCTCCTACTCATCTTATTACTACTATTATCACAACTTTGCGACAACGAGCACACCTACAACCACTCAAGGCTCCGGAAATGATGACTACGATCTCGAGGATGATACTGACAATTTTTACGCTTCGGCGTTTGTCAGGACAGTGGAACCTCAGCCGAAAGCCACAAGCTTACCAGATTGTAGCGATGACACTTCATCGCATTGGACAAGCAAAGACACAAGCATTGAATTTCAGATTCTTGAGGAGTTGCAGCGTGTGCAGGTCAGGGTGACATTGCACGATGACTGCTTGCAATATTCGTCCGTCTCAAAAACTTTTACAATTGACACCACGCAAAACCTGCAGTGCCCGTCATACGCAGACGAACCGCCAGGTAATCTAAATTCATGCTATTGCGCGGATTCTTCCATGAATGAAGAATCGTGCCCCACGTGCGCAGTGCTCGCCAACGTCTGCGAAGAAGGCTATGTGCACGATCTGCTTACTGATCGATGTATTTTGGATACTCCCCTCTGTATGTTCCAAGAAGGAGCGCTCGTTGACCGAAGAGCCGTGGCAAACCCTACAGAGCGGAACGTGGGCGTTCTGCAACCTATTTTCCCAAATACTTGCCATGGGCCGACGCGCGCCCCGACAGTGTCGCCAACCGCGTCACCTACAATGGCTCCGATTGTGCAAGTGTGTGAAATTTATGAGGGAGGGCCTGGTCTCGTAAAGGAGCGCACTGCCTGCGCACTCCCATTTTCGTACACCTCTGGAAAAGGAACCACAGTGTATGAGTATCCTCCACTGGTGAGCGAAGCGAAACCTTATGGTATCTCTAAAACTGGCATCGACCCGGCGAGCGAATCCGTGCGTTGGTGTCCGACCGAAGATATTGTAGAATATCAATTTCGGAACACTGATGATGCAAGATCTTGGGGAATTGTTAATTGCTCCGATCCGGCTGCTTTTCCAACGGCAGCACCTGTCATGCCGCCAACACTTGCACCTACATATGTCCCAACACAGGTGCCCACCAAAGGTCCAACAAAGGCACCCACGCCAAAACCCACTGGCACACCATCAGACTCGCCAACTCCAAATCCCACGAGTCAACCAACCAGAAGGCCATCACAGCAACCGACATTGCAGCCAACCTTACAGCCTTCACAAAGTCCAACGAGGAGACCGACGAAACAACCCACGCTGCATCCTACACTGACGCCCACAAACCATCCAACGCGGCATCCTACCGAGAGACCTACTTTCGAACCAACACGTCTGCAGGGCTGCTACATCCCCGGGCGCGAGGATCAGTTTATTGTCAGCGAGGCCGAGTGCCAGCTCCCCTTCGATTACATAGGCTCCGACAGGACTCGCGTTACCTTCGAATATCCGCCACTCGGTACAGAAGCTGAGCCTTTTGGAGCGACGGACATTGAAAGTGTAGGTCGCTGGTGCCCCACGCAGGGTATTGACCTTTATGACGTTTCCGATGAAACAGTTAGAGCGTCCTGGGGTTCAGCGTCGTGCGCAAGCACCAATCAATTCCCCACAGAGAGACCCACGCGGATGCCAACGAACACACCGACAGATGCCCCAACTCGACTGCCAACGCTCTCACCCACGCCCGCGCCCACACCTCCAACACCACGTCCCACGTCTGCCCCTACCATGTCCATGAATTGTCAAATTGCCGAAGAAAGCTTCGAATATGTCGACGGGGAGACACGGTGCCAGCTCCCTTTTGAATACCGTAATAAATGGGACGATGAGCCAATCACGTTCGAGTATCCGCCCCGATTCGACGAGGCTAAACCATACGGCCGTGGTCTGCGTGATTACGGCGGGGAAGACTTCGATCATATACGGTGGTGTCCCAAAGCAGGCACAACCGATTACGTCAAGGCCAGAATCGCCACTCGCGAGCACTGGGGTGTAATTGACGGTTGCCAAGATCCAAGTGAGCTTCCAACAATGATGCCCACCGTGTCTCCAACATTGTATCCAACGCTTTCCCATGCATGCTTCATTTACGATGGCAATCTTGGCTATGTCAAGGAGCACGTCAATTGCGAGCTACCTTTCCGTTTTCGTCGAGGTAATGTCATTATTGACTTTGACTACGCGCCAATGCTCGCAGAGGCCCAGCCTTTTGGAGTAACCTACAATGACTATGGAAATGCCACGCTGCGATGGTGTCCTCCCCGAGGCGTCGACTACTATAGCGTCTACAACACGAATCTCCGTAAAAAGTGGGGCCTCGCGAGCTGCGAAGATGGCGTGCCTACGTCTGCTCCTACGCTCGCGCGCTTTACGATTTCCAGTGACGAATGCGTGCATCGCTGCCGCGTTGGTTTTGTCTTTGACCCCTCGCGATCAAAGTGCATACCTTTGGTGGAGCCAACCTGCGCTGAACAGCACTATTATGATCTGGAATCGTGTCAGGTGAAGCGTTGCGGGTCTGCAAACGGCCAGAACTTTAGTATCTCGGTTGCGTCGTACCTCGACGAGGCCCATGGCCTTGTTCGGCTCACATTCAATTCAAGTGTCGCAGCACAAGACATTTCAAATATGTCCATTGTCTGGGACGATGTGGGTTCGTTGCAGTCAATTGCGCCGCATAATGGCTCTTTGGATGCCGGAGAGTTCGCCTTTGTCACAGACCCGACAGCTCTCACGCCGGGCGATTCTTTTTCATTTCGACTTTTCGCAACCGACAAGTGCAACCGAAGTTCTGTTCTCGAACAGCTCGTTCAGGTTCCCAATCGTGCCCCCCAGATTCGTTTAGAGGCAAATCTCGAAAGAGGTGCAAATTCTGCGCAAGGCACGCCTGTAAACTTTACCGATGGCGGAAGCTCCCTCGTCGTGAAATCGTCCGGTATATTCAACATGTCAGAGCTCACTCTTCGCATCAGTGCCGCCGAAAGCTTCGACCCAGAAGGTTTTCCGCTTGCATCAATCGCATGGAATGTGCCTGCGCTACTCAACACGACATTAGCTCACCCATTGGTGGCAAACGAAGTATCCTTGTCCTTTTCAGACTTTGGACGTTACGCGGCGCAACTTTGGGTGACTGATATTCATGGCGCCGAAGCGTCACAGGACTTTGTGGTGATGCTGCTACCTAATGTTGCCCCAAACGCAAGCATTGCAGAAACTGCAACGCATCTTCCCTTCGGAGCATTTTCTAAGGTGGTCCTTAACGGGAGCGCCTCATTTGACGACGAAAACATTGAAAAGTATGCGTGGACTTTTCTCGGCCATCGCGTAGAGGACGTCACGCCTGCCTCAGACGCACTGCTGGCGCTGCTTTCGGCACGCGGTGTTCCTGGTTACACAACCGGAGCGAATGTCACCATTCCCACGATCGTCGATCCGTTCGCTGCAACGACACGAGTGAAAGATGTTGAGCAACTCGGATATTACTCATTTCGCCTTGAAGTCCTTGACGACGAGGGTCTGAAGGACAGCGACGTTGTGGAAATTCACGTTGACATTTCTGCGCGAGATGCGAATCAAGATGGAATCCGCATCGACGAACCATCTCGGCAGTCTCTTTGGCTCAAGGGTGATCCCGCGAGCGTGTCATGGGTGGCGCCCTTGCTCGATGCAAGCCAGGAGGGGCCGTCAAGCCATTTACAGGTTCAGCTGCAGCTTGAACGAAGAGAGACGAAGGAGACGTGGTCTCTCGGAACGTTTTCGATGGCAGCCGAGGAGGCTGTTGTGCATGTGCCTTCCAATGTCCCGACCCCGGCTCTATACTGCGTTCACCTCCGCCTTCGCTACGACCATGGAAACGAGCTTTCCACGGCGCTTCCATTCGTCACCTCGAGCTCAAACTTTACGATTCGAGAGAGGTATACCATTCTTGCGGGCGAATGGGGACAGTGCGAATTCGAGAACTCTTGCGAAGAGTTCGCTCCTGCAGACGGCGTCCAGCGACGTTCAGTGACATGCATTGATCTCGAGGATGAGCAAAGGGCTGTTGATGCAAAATTTTGCGCCGACCTTCAGATACCAAGTTCAACACGCGCGTGCAGAGCACTTTGCGACACCGCGAATGAAGTCGAGTCCAGCGTCATTCTCGGTATCGATATCTGGACTTCATGTGAGTCTTCATCGTGTGCAGTTACCATCAATGAAGCAACGCAGACCTGGACGCTGGAATGCTATGATGGGGATACAAAGCGGCACCTACCAATGTCGCATTCATCGTGCATGAGGCTGCGAGACAGCTCTCCAGCCATCGAGACGGAAAGAGCCTGCTCATCACTGAGCATTCCTAGCTGGTGCGATAGTTCACCCCTTCTCATGAACGTTTCGCTCAACACAGGCTTGGGTAATGAAAACTGCATGTGCGAGACCAAGGACCGCGCTCTTGACATTGGAGCCCAAAACAGTTTGTGTTTTTCCTCTGTGACAAACAGACCTTTGGCTCGTTCTGAGTGCGCTGCTGTCACTCCGAGTGTCTGGGGCGTCGAGCCGTGCGGGGCCCTCGAGGTCGAATCTTGTCAAAGTCTCATGTGGTTAGTGTCTCCGTGGTCTCCTTGCTCTCACTCGTGTGGAGACCAGGCGACAAGCTCGCGAAGCGTAACATGCTTTGATAGTCTTTTGCAACAGCAAGTCTCCGATGCACGGTGTGCAACGCTTGGCGCCAAGCCTGTCATATCAAAGGCCTGCAATCAAGGTTTGCCCTGTGAATTTTTTAGTTGGCGCGTCTCGAAGTTTGAAGCCTGTCCTATTTCTTGCAGCGAAGCAGCAACGAACACCACGGCCACTCGATCCGTTGAATGCAGGCGGACCTCGCTTGCCGACGGAGAGGAAAGCGTCGTTGACGACATCTTTTGTGTGGAGAGTTTCCCGAAGCCAGAAGCTGCAAAGTCATGCAGCTGTAGTGGGACAACAACAGCATCATCATCATCATCATCAGCAGCAGCAGCAGCAGCAGCAGCAGCAGCAGCAGCAGCAGCAGCAGCAGCATCATCAACAGCAGCGGCAGCATCAGTAGCAACGATGACGCAGGAGAGCCAAAGCAACAGTGCTGAGAACTGCGTTCGAGATCTCTGGGGCCAATGCTGTTCCAGCATGTCCACGAATCGCTGCGGCGTTTGCGACGGGGATTCCAGCCACGTCCTTGACGCCCTTGGCGCTTGCTGCGTGAGCGGAGTTCTCGACGCATCTCTCGTGTGCTGCAAGAGTGGGATTCTCGATGCTTGCGGCGTCTGTGACGGGAGTGGTCTCTCCTGTGGGCAACGCTTGGTGTATGGGAGCGTGTCGAGTGACTCATTGATCTCAACGGAGTTTGAGGTTGTCGCTGACACGCTTGCTGAGGCTCTAGGTGTGTCAAGGTCACGCTTGCATTACGATTCTGCTTCTTTCTCGTCAAAGTCTTCTTCGCGACGTTTACAAGAAGCCACGACAATTTGGAGAGTTGATGGGGTAGCAGAAGACGGAGCATGGCTGGAAGACCTTCGCAATGCTTCAAGAGCAGGTGCTATTGAGCTTCTTGACCGTGTCGGCACCTGCGGAAATGGACTTTGCGAGGCTGGCGAGACGTGTGTTGAGGGTGACACATCCAACGAAAGCGGGGACGTGTGCTGTTCGGCGGACTGTCCGCTCACCTTGGGAGACTGTCCACAGGGCAGCAATAGACTTGTTTGCAGCGGTCATGGAGCATGCCTGGGGTCCTCTCCGACGCAGTGCGTGTGTTTTTCTGGACAAGGCTACGGAGGCGACACGTGCAGTGAATGCGCACTCGGATGGGCTTTTGGAGCTCTTACAAATGGAGAAAACGGATGCGTTCCAGATTCCTCTCTTGCAAGTTTGGCGCCGACCTCTGGTGCTCCAACAGATGCTCCATCCTCAACGTTGTCGCCGGTCAATGACGTGGATTCGTCTGCAACGACTCGTCCATCTGCTGCTCCGTCTCAGGGTCCATCTCAGACGCCAGCTCCTTCTCCTGCGCTGTCATCGAGTGGAGTCGTCGAGCAGGGGAGCTGGATCGACTCGTGGTGGCAAGTCATTGTTGCAGGCGTAGTATTGGTCCTCACCCTCTTGCTTTGTTTGCTGGCCTTGTGCACGAGCGGACTTTTGCCATGCAGAAATAGCGCGAGGCGACAAACGAAAGTTGTTGTGGACAACTATGACGAAGACCACCACAAGGGGTTGCGCCAGCACAAGCGGGGAAGGCCCGTTGCGCTCATATTATCACCCAGCCGGCGGCATGTATCTCAAGTATCCATGTCGCCCTCATCGGCTTCGCAAGCGTCATCCGAGGCAAGTTCGCCAAAATCGGTGGTGACAAGTGAAGGTTCAGAAAACGAGCGCGCAACTTTGGTATCCGAGGATGTGCATCGGGAAGGCTGGCTGATGATGCGTGTCGAAGGTAGGGATATGGATGATCTTGCAAGCTGGGATCGAATGTATTTTGTTCTTTACCGACAGCGACGACATTTGACCTTTTATGTTGGAATGACCACTACGAGCTCTTCACACAATGTTTACACGGGTGAAGCCGGCTCAATATCGCTTGCACATATTCGTGCAGTGAACATGAGCACCACCAGCACCAGCACCAGCACCAGCACCAGCAGCTTGAACAAGGGAAGCAATCAGGAAAAGTCTTTCGAAATCGTCACTCGCTCGCCACGTGCACACATTGAAACCACGTACAAGTTCATGTGTGAGACACGGCGCGCGTGCGAGGGCTGGGTTGCAGCACTTTCGACATATGTGATGCTCTCTTCGCGTGAGCTTGCAGCGCACAGTATGCACGACAATTCGGAGGACCGTAGCGCTGTTGCGCGTTGGGGCGTCGCAATGTTTGACGATGGAATAGAGAGTGGAAACGACAGTGAGTTGGAGAGCGCAGATGAGCTGACGCCCCGGGCTAGCGCACCTCCGTTGCCACCACGGATGGCAAGGTGAGGATGGAACAAGCTCTATAAATTTTTCAATGAAGAGAAGGCATTTTTAAGTTCCATCGTGATGTTTATTCTTAGACTGTTCTATAGCAGAGAATACCCGTTTGTCCAAAGTACAGATAAGCAGCGTTGTTTTCCTGGTGCGTGAAAGAGCCGCAAAAGTTCCTCCCCACGACGACGTGCCAGACACCTGTGTACGACGCCGTCATGTGTTTTTTAATGTACGAAGCAATGTCCGTGTAGCTCATCTCCACGGCTAACGCATCCGTGGCGTGGAAAACGAGCTCATCCAGCATGGCCTTGTCCATGCGCTGCTCCTTGACCACGCAGGTTGCCGTCATCGTTCTCCTTTCCTCTGTCGATCCACGTATACAACACACGGGCAGCGCGCAGGCCGACCCCGACCGGCTGCTGCTCGCTCAACGGGTTCTCAGCTCGCTCGCTTCTTGCGTCGCGCGACACCACTTCCGTCTCTGTCTGCCAGCGCACGGGCTGGCTCGACCCTGGCTGGCGCAGGCCCTCCTCGCGAACAGCAGCTTCGGTCGCCTGCTCGCGGCGCGGTCTGTCTGCTCGTGCGGAGCGAGGTCCTTGTTGCCCTCGCGCAAGTCGGTTCGTGCAACGCAGCGAGCGTCCAGTCCAGAGGACCGTTGACGCCGCAGCTCGCCTGATGTGAGTAGTGCATAGTGACCACCAGCGATGGGACGCGCTGTCCCGACCCAGTTCGCAGGACCTGGCCGATCTCACGAAGAACGAGCTGCAGCTGCCCGCTTCGATTTCTCTCGGCTGCAGCGCGCGCCGTCGAGTCGAGCCTCTCCTCTTCCCTGCCCTCGTCCCTCCCTTCATTCATCCCTTCGCCCGTGGCGTCCGTCATCCTGCACGCGCGCCCTTGCTTCGGCCCGCCCATCTACGGTGGACGTGCGCGTGTGCGGCGCGGGCATTCCCGACTTGGCGGCGGCGCCATTCCCGACTTGCGGCGCGCGCATTCTGCACTTGCGGCGGCGGCGCGTCCGCCCTGGACGCCCTCTTTGGGTGGCGGCGGGGCGCGCCGGCGCGCAGAACCGGAGCCCGCGACGCGCGCGAGGCTGCGCGAGCGAGGCTGCGCGACGCGCGGAGCGGAGCGGAGCAGCGCAGCGCAGAGCAGCGCAGAGCAGCGCAGCGCAGCGCAGAGCAGCAGGGCGGGGCGGAGCAGGCGCGCGCGCGCTCGCCGAGCCGGCCGAGAGCGGAGATCGGAGATCGCCGCGCGAGGCGCGCTCGGGACCACCCACGCGCCGCGCGCGAGGCGAGACCCCGCCATGGCGCGCAGCTTCCGCAGGGTGGACGCGGGCGCAGGGGCGGCAGGAGCTGGGGAGGCGCAGAACGGCAAGCGGCCGCGGGGAGGCGCCAAGAAGTCGTCGGCGAGGACGGCCGCGACGGGCGCCGAGGGGGACGAGCGCGGCAGGGACGCGCGGCCCGAGGTCGCCACCAAGGCCGAGCGCAGGTCCCGGGAAATCGAGGAGCTCGAGACGCGCGCGGGCGAGGAGGCGCCGCCCGCAGGCTCGCTCTTTCGCAAGGATGGCAAGGTGCCAAAGATGTTCGACGACGTGGCCCTCTCGGGCATGACGCTGAGCGGGCTGGAGCGCGGCAAGTTCGTGACAATGACCAAGATCCAGCAGCTGGCCATTCCTCATGCCCTCGTCGGCCGCGACGTTCTCGGCGCTGCGCGCACTGGGTCCGGAAAGACCCTGGCCTTTGTTGTCCCATTGCTGGAACGGCTATTCAGGCTCGGCTGGACGCCCGGCCTCGGACTGGGCGCTGTCATCATCTCGCCCACGCGCGAGCTGGCTCTGCAAATTTACGAAGTGCTTCGCGTCGTAGGATACCGGCACGGATACACGGCAGGCATTGTCATGGGTGGGAGCGACTTTCGTCGTGAACAGGCTAATGTCCACCAGCTTGCCGTGATGATTGCAACCCCCGGAAGACTTTTGCAGCACTTGGAGCAGACCCCGACCATGGACGCGAGCCAAGTGCAGATGCTTGTTCTTGACGAGGCAGACCGGCTGCTGGATCTTGGCTTTAAGAAGCAGCTGACGCGTATTCTCGAGTACATGCCTAAAACGAGGCAGACGATGCTCTTTTCTGCAACGCAAACCAAGTCCGTAAAGGCACTTGCGCGTCTTTCGCTCCGCAGGCCCGAATACGTCTCGGTGCTGAACATGGACGAGGTGCAGAAAAAGATCCCGACGGGCCCAGATGCTGACAAAAAGCAGCTAGACAAAGCCATGGAGGCCGTCGTCGAGGGCGGCATGCGCAACGACCGCGGCAAAGCGCCGACCCCGGCGAACCTCGCGCAGGCCTATACTGTGTGCCAACTTCCAGACAAGATGGATTTGCTGTACTCTTTCATTCGGAGTCATCTCAAGAGCAAAAGCATCATCTTTCTGTCGAGCTGCCGGCAAGTGCAGTACATTGACGCAGTCTTTCGCAAGTTGCGACCCGGCGTTCCGCTTATGTGCATGCACGGCAAGATCAAACAGCAGCGTCGTATGCACATTTATTATGAGTTCATTCAAAAGCCGGCGGCTGTCCTGTTTGCGACGGACATTGCTGCGCGAGGGCTTGATTTTCCCGGCGTCGATTGGATTCTTCAGGGCGACTGCCCTGAGGACGTGCCAACGTACATCCATCGCGTCGGCCGAACTGCACGCTTCAAGAACCGTGGCAACTCGCTGTTGCTCTTGCTTCCAAACGAGGCGCCTGCCATGGTTGCGAAGTTGCGCGAAGCGAACATCCCCATTGTGGAGAAAAAGGTGAATCCGAACAAGCAGCAGGATGTGCAGCGCAAGGTCTCGGGCGAGGTCGCCAAAGACCCAGAGCTTCGTCTCATTGGACAAAAGGCATTCAAGTCATACTTGCGATCCGTGTATCTGCAGAGCGACAAGTCTGTCTTTGACGTGAACAAATTGCCGATGGGCGCCTACGCGCAGTCTCTCGGGCTCGCCAACACGCCGCGTATCAAGTTCAAAGGATTGAGCGGCGACGAGGGTCGCAAAGAGCTTCGCAAGCTCAAGGAAACCTCTCATGCGCTTGCCAAACTTAACGCGCTCATGGAAATGGAGGGTGACGAGGCTGCGGCGCCAGGTGATGACGAGAGTGACGAAGATGTCATGGAGCTCTTGCAACGCCTGCGCTCATCTAAGGCAACCAAGAAGGAGAAAAAGACCAAATACGAGCGCCTCTTGGCGCTCAAGTCAAACGAGCAGGGCGGCGGCGACGATGAAGAAGATGATGATGACGATGATGATGATGATGATGATGGCCTCGTCTTGCGAGGCTCCAAGGGCCCTCTGGCCGGCAAGGGCGCCGAAAGTGATGACAACGAGAGCGGGACAGGCGAAGCTGTCGACGAGGTCGAGGATGACGAGGAAGACCACTTGCCGAGCAGAAAGCAGACGCGCAAACTTCGCATTGACGCCCTCACGGGTCTGAGCAAGGGCCGCGTGAGGCCCAAGCACAAGGTCTTCGACGATGAGGGACAAGAAGTAGACCCCTTTGCCAAGCTTGCGGACGAAATTGGCGTTTCTGGCGCGGAGGCGACGTCTGATCGTGACGACACTGTGCGCGTGAGCGCTGGCGAGCGACAGGCGTACTTGGACCGAATTGCCGCAAAGCTTGCAGATGAGGATGTGGATGATCGGGAGCGCGACCGGGCGCGTGTCCGCGAGAAACATCGTACCGAGCGTCTCAAGCGGCGTGGGGCTCTTCGCCAGGACGAAGATGAAGATGGTGGCGGGGTTGTTCTTGGCAGATATTCCGACGACGAGGATGACGACGACATGAGCGACGGTGGTGCGAGTTTTGGCGGCTCGGACAATGACAATGATGATGTTGATGATGTGGAGGCTCGACCTACGAAGAAGGCAAAGCGTGCAGAGGAAGGCACAATGGAGGACGTCGAGCAAGCTGCTCTCCGTCTCATCGAGCAGCAAGGGCTGTAGAAAACCAAGCGTTACTTTGCTTTGCTCTTCATTTCACTTTGGTGCGCTCAGACACTCCTGCGCCCGACATTCTTGAGCCCTGCTCTCAAGTATAGTGATGCGTGGACGCGCACACCCGAAACATTATTTCATAAAAAGCAAGTAGGTGCAAGTTAGATTGTCAAATTGAAGAGAGAAGAATACGAATAATTCTTGCGCATGCATGCCTTGCATGGACGCACGCCAGTGGAGTCAGCCTCTTGAAAAGAATAGAAAGGAAAAGAGATTGTCCTGACCTCAGACCGGTTTTTTGGCTTGCGCGTACACATTCATGACGCAGTAGAGGGTGGTGTGTGTAGTGTGTGTGTGTGGTGGGGGGTGGGGGGGGGGGGAGCTCGGTGCTCAGACAAAAAATGTCAAAGTGATATAAGTAAACGAACGGAAAGGTCGCCTTGCTAACATGGACAGGAGCCCGGGTTATCATCGTGCCAGCCACCAGAGTGTGTCTCGGCGGTGAGCTCGATCTCGTGCTCGTCTCGAGAATCCATTGCCTCGAGAATATCTGGGCGACTACAAATATGCCGCACAAGATAGTGGATTGATGCAGAAACATTCTCATTCGTCTTGGCCGAAGTAGGGAACCATTGTAAGAAGCCCTTCTTGGCGCAAAAGTCGTCGAGGGCTTCCTTATCAAAGAGCGATTGACCGCCAAGATCACACTTGTTGCCTAGCAGAATCGTCGGCACGGGCTTGCCATTGGGCAGCCTTGCGCGGTCATCGACTTCGTTCTTCCAAGTCTCGAGTGCGTCGAGCGTGTCGGGCCGTGAAGCGTCATATACGAGGATGGCGCCCAGCGCGTCCCGAAAGTACACGCGCTGGAGAGATCCGAAGCGGTCCTGACCCGCCACGTCCCAGAGCTGCAGGCTCGCGCGCACCGTAGTTGTCGGCACTGCGCCTCCGGATCCTGCGAAGCCACTTCCGGACGCCGCCCGCGCCGCCAGCGCTGGCGAGACGGAGGACCCGCCGCCGTAGGCCGCGGTCGTCGTTGCGCCCACGCCGGCTTGGCCTGCGCCGCCGAGACCGACGCCCGCGCCGCCATCGAGGCCGGCGGCGAAGGACCCGGCGCTGGGCGTGGCCGGCAGCAGCCCGGGCCCTGGCTGCGCGCCGGCCTGGGCCAGCGAGGCGCCTGCAGCGGAGGTCTGCGCGACCTCCACGCTCAGCTGCTTGAGCGCGAAGTCGCAGCCCACGGTCGCGCGGTGCTGCGCGGAGAAGAGGTCGTGGCAGAACCTCTTGATCAGCGACGTCTTCCCCGTCGCCGGCTCGCCCACCACCACCACCTTCACCACGCGCTCGCGCTCCATCGCCGCCGCCGCCCGAAACCTGCTCTGCTCTGCCGCGCCGCGATCTATTTATTCCCCCCACCCAGCCATCGCGCCCGGGCGATCTTCTCCTCTCTCTCCGGCGCGGCGGCCCTCCGCGGGTTCCAGCCTGACGCGGCCGGCGGCCCTCCGCGGGTTCCGGCCTGACCTCCGCGAGGGAGGCAGGGCAGACGCAGAACCACGAACACGACACGCACGACACGGCGCAGGACCTCGGCGCGCGGGGCGGCAGGCACGGGGCGCGGAGGCAGGCGGCGGGCGGGCGGGGCGATGAGCGCGGCGGAGGGGCGCGCGCTGCCGAATGTGCTCGTGACGGGGACGCCCGGGACCGGCAAGAGCGCGCACTGCGCGGCGGTGGCGGAGGCGCTCGCGGAGATGGAGCACGTGGACGTGAACGCGCTCGCGCGCAGCCAGGGCCTGTTTGCGGGCAAGGATGAGGAGCGGGACGTCGACGTCCTCGACGACGACAAGGTCTGCGATGCGTTAGAAGAGGTGCTCAAGCCCGGCGGGAAGCTTGTCGACACGCATTCCATGGTCGACTACTTTCCGGAGAGGTGGTTCGACCTTGTGGTGGTACTCCGCACAGACAATACGCTGCTCTTCGATCGCCTCACCAAGCGCGGCTACAGTCCATCCAAAGTTCAAGAAAATGTCCAGGCTGAGATCATGCAGGTCCTGGAAGAGGAGGCCAAAGACTCGTACGCCAAGGAGATTGTGCAGGTCCTTAAGAGTGATAACGTCGAGGATCTTGAGTCAAATGTCGAGCGGATCGTCGCCTGGGCGAAGGCATGGATTAAGGATAATGAAGAGGATGGGAGTGCTGACGATGTTGCCGAGAGCTCATGAGCCAGGGCCAGCTTCTCGATCCAAGCGCGTTGACGAGCACGCAGACTGTGGCCAGGACCCTTGACCTCAACGAAACTCACTGCAACCTCTTGCTGATCTGATGCTCTTGTCGCTGCTGCTGAGGCTCCCCAACCGCGCTTGCCAAGGATTCTTCGACTTCGCCTTTTGCGATGAGAACGGCATTATTTTTATTTGCCAAAGCATTAGATCGGGAAGTCCCGTCATTTTGGGCCTTGTAAGTCTCGCGACTTGATATTGAAATTGATTTTTAATCATTTAGTATGAGGGATAGACCTAGAAGGAAGTCAGATCTCGTCAAGCGTATTGATTAGGTTTGCAGTTTATCTCCGGCTTGTTTGGCCTTCAGAAATGCCTTTTTCTTCATCGCCTCGCGAATTGACTCGTTGATGTCCTCGACAACCTTTGCCATTGGTATAGAGGTTGGCAGCGGCGTGACCTTGACTTTGAAGGGCCCGAAGTAGACAAACGACTCTTCGGATATCTTCTTCCTTGGAGTGCTCTCCTTATCTACTTCCACCGTCGCCGCCGCCGCCGCCGCTGCTGCTGCTGCTGAAAGGCTATCGGGTCCCCTCGCGCTCTTTGGCTCGACAGATGAACTGGGTTCCCCTTCGCTGGGGCAAGACATAGCTTCAAGGTTCCATGGCGGGAGAGTGGGCGAACCTGTCGAAGAAGACATCAGAGGTGAAAGACGACGACGAGGAGGAGGAGAAGAAGAAGAAGAAAAAGAAGAAGGAGGAGGAGAAGAAGAAGTGGATGGCTCCGGAGAGGAATGGAGAGGAGAGAACTCCTTTTCTTCGCGAGCAGCACGTACTATAAGTCGTGTATCGAGAGGCTGAGGCGAGAAGATTGTGGAGCTGCTTTTGCTGCAATCTACTTGCAGGCATGGCGAGCCATCTGGTGCCCAAAAACGGGTGCCATCTCCAGTACGCTTTCTGTCGTTGGACAGAGCGGAATCAAGCGGCGCTTCTGCATGGCGAGAGCATTCTCGAGGAATGGCTGAAGGGCCTCTTGCTTCCGATTCAGCCTTTGACGTTTCGGCTCCGCTATTGTTAAGACTCGAAAGAAAAGCAAGTCTTGAAAGGAAAGCTCGACGCTTTGCCAGTCGAGCCTTCCTTCCCTTCGTGGGCCAGCTTGTCCACGTTGCGGAGGAATCAGGTGACTTCGCAGCTTCTGGAACATAACGAGATGCAAGACATGAAGAAGGATGGTGAGAAGCGCTCCCCTTCAGCTTCGCTTCCTCCTTGCTGCTTGCTTCGAAGCCACAGATCACATAGGTTGTCTCTTGGACTCCATTCTTGGAATCTCTCAAGGAACGCCGGCGAGCAATATCTGCCCATGTAGCTCCAAGACAGTGATCTTCTCTGCAGTGCTTTGCTTGAGTTCCCTTGGAAAGAGTATCTTCTTCTGTTTTCGCAGCAGCAGAAACAGCGGAGGCTGAAGCAGAGACAGCACGTGTTTCTACTTTTGCCTGAGATAGAGAAGAAGGACGAGTAGAAGAAGGTGCACCTGCATCAGCAGCGGGAGCAGCATCAGCAGCAGCCGCAGGAGCAGGAGCAGGAAGAGGAGCAGGAGTAGGAGCAGGAGCAGGAGCAAGAGCAGGAGCAGGAGCAGCAGCAGGAGCAGCAGCAGGAGCCGCAGCGGGAGCGGCCGCCGCCGCAGCAGCAGCAGGGGCAGCCACAGCAGTAGCAGTAGCAGTAGCAGCAGCAGGTGCAGCAGCAGCAGCAGGTGCAGCAGCAGCAGGTGCAGCAGCAGCAGGTGCAGCAGCAGCAGGTGCAGGAGCAGGAGCAGAAGGTACGAGAAGAAGGAGAGGAGGAACTGGAGTCGTACCGAGGCTCGTTCTTCACGCAAGATGGAGACCTTGCTTTTGTCTCTGCGATCGCTTCTTCAGCCTCCTTTGTCTTGCTATTGCTTGACACCGAAAGGAGCTCCTTGAGCTGCGCCCGACGGGCTTTCCGTGAAATGGTACGCAGGTGACGCTTTGACGTTGTTGAAGCTACCTTGCTGGGAGCCTCCACAGTTTGAGAAAGAGTCAAGCAGGGGGAGGTGAACGAAGGTGTACTGCGGTGCACCTTCGAGACTACCGCCTTTGGCGCCAGAGGCGTTGTCATGCCTGCGGTTGCTGGCGCTTGCTTGTTATCTTGCCGCAAGCGCACAGCTTGGGCCCAAGTGAGAGAGGCTTGTCCTGAACTAGCAGCAGGAAGCGGGGAAGTAGGAGCAGGAGCAGGAGCAGCAGCAGGAGCCGCAGCGGGAGCGGCCGCCGCAGCAGCAGCAGCAGGGGCAGCCACAGCAGTAGCAGTAGCAGTAGCAGCAGCAGGGGCAGCAGCAGCAGCAGGTGCAGCAGCAGCAGGTGCAGGAGCAGGAGCAGAAGCAGAAGCAGTAACGGTACGAGAAGAAGGAGACGAGGAACTGGAGTCGTACCGAGGCTCGTTCTTCACGCAAGATGAAGATCTTGCTTTTGTCTCTGCGATCGCTTCTTCAGCCTCCTTGGTCTTGCTGTTGCTTGGCACCGAAAGGAGCGCCTTGAGCCGCGTTCGACGGGCTTTCCGTGAAATGGTACGCAGGTGACGCTTGGACGTTGTTGAAGCTACCTTGCTGGGAGCCTCCACAGTTTGAGAAAGAGTCAAGCAGGGGGAGGTGAACGAAGGTT